>JAATHB010000338.1:0-31904 GCA_014822075.1 Fusarium buharicum | reverse complement strand
CATCACGAATGCTTGACTCATCATATTCTTATGCAAGTTTATGCACGACTAGGTACCGACAAGCCTCATCGAACCGATGGAGCGGTTTCGAATGAGGAAGAAGCCGAAAATGCAACCTGTCATCTATCACCGACTGGCGCCGAGAAGAAAGAGGCCATCCGCACGATCGATGTCCACTCTGAAAAGAGTCGAGGTAATATACACGTAAAGGAAATTGTTCCAGAAACACCTCTAGTGACCAGGAACTCAACGCCTAGACCAACGCCATTAAAATCTATCATTGCCACGCCAGCCAAGCGATCAGCCAAGAACGACCAAAAGAAGAAGGTCGAGAGTTTCAAGCCATACGCAGGACTCTTTGAAGCCAAGCTCAAGATGCAAGAGGGCCCTACAGCGTGGGAAATTCGTGACTTGCGCGAAAGCGTAACCGGTGGCGAGAAAACCTGGACGGAGAAAGCTTATTGTCTGATATGCGGCGCTGTTATTGATTAACTGCTCAAGTAAGGGGCCATATAAGTACACTGGATCTGTCCAGATGAGCAGGTCCATCGAGCTTTCGCAGATAAAATTCAAGATTGCATAAGCAAGGTACTTGATCACTTACGTGGCTCGTGGGAAACTCGCACCCGCAATATTACCAGCCCATCCTCATTGGTATAGGAGAGACGACAGAAAGATCTATAGCCGACATACAAATCACGAGTAGTCAAAAGAGTACTGAAGCTGAAAGCCGAGATCTTCAACAGAACCATCAAGCCATGGGTGAAGTTTCTTAGATACGACCTTCGCCGGTCAAGTTGTGTTATCCGCTGGTCGACGAAGATTAAGTTGACACAACATCGTTTTTTAACTTCATCTACTTTGAGAGTGTCCAGAAGCTAAGTAACGATTGCGTTGTTCAGGATCTGAAAGTATCTCGTATGCGGTCTGTAGCTTCTTGAACTTCTCAGTTTTTTCAGGGTCATCGCCATTTTTGTCCGGGTGCCATTTTAATGCTAAGGCGCGATAATAGGGGTTCAAGATCTCATCAATATTCTCCAGGGTTCCGGGATCAAGCCCAAATATCCTGAAATACCCTTTTGGATCATTGAATGATGGCGCCGTGCTTGGCTTCGTGGTCAAAACCGGGGGCAATTCTTCCAAGCGCTCGATATATGCTCGCTGTTGGCGAACCAGGGCGATCAAAGACTTTTTAGAAAGAGATTCCAGTTCGTCGCAAGCTCCACCTCCGATGCCAGTTGTAGCACCAACGCGAGATTGGAAACTAGACGGTTTAGCATTCTTGGTACTTGTACGATAGCTTGCCTTAACACCGAACAGCTCTCTTTTCTGTATGCAATCCAGTTGGCTTAGCTGAGCTAGGGAATGAAAAACAAGTTTTGTTGATTCGCGGTTTCTTTTTTTCATAATCATGGAACCAGGCACAGTGTTTGTTGGACAGCGGCACGACTGCAATGTTGAGACGCAAGAAACTCAGTAAGGTTTGCACAGTCTCAGCTTGGTAGTGGTGAAGTAACGTAGATAGTCCCGCATCGAAATCGATTTCGCCATACAGAGGCCGCATGCGGAATATACTCTGAATCGTGGTATTCCGCATGAAGAGATCATTATGAGGTGTTCCCCCCTTTTCCGTCGCATGCTTGATAAACGATCCGGGAATCAGATCTTCCACATACTCTCGCTCATGCAACAAGAAGCCTTTGTTGTATGCAGAGAATGCCGCAGCGACGGAATCGATATCGAAGTCATAGAGCATCTTCAGGACTTTAACCCTAGCGGCAGTAGAAATAGCTTCCTCTTCAGATCTTACTATATCCAAGGCCAAGTGAGCGAGCAGTGAGAGTCTGAAAGTGATTTGAACACTCTCCATCGATGGAATATTCAGATGTCTGGCCTGGATTCCAGCACTCTGATACATGCTGTCTGTGTAGATTTTCGTCTGAAGTCTTGACTTTGCAATACCATCTCCATTTAAAACCTAGTAACTAATGACCAAATCAACTCTAGTAGAGTTGATTTAATTGACACAATTTAAACCTAGTAGGGTTGATTTTTCCCAGGGGGTAGAGTTGATTTGACTTTGTTCCATATCTAGGAATAGTAGTGCTGATCAGTACAGGGATTTACTAAAGAACGCGACGCAACCTAGTCATGTGAAGAGATAGGGTCCTAACTTTTATAGATTCATGCCGATATTTAGAGGCATATGTACTACAAAGTTAACTACTTTCATCGTCATATAGCGGATCTATCCCAAACTGTATGTTGAGAGGATTGGAAAGTCCCAAAGGATGAATAACGTCGTGTATGATGGAGTAATCGCCTAAGCATACATCTTGGTCGCTGTTCTTATCAACGAGCTTAGCTCCCAGTCTCGGAAACGTTATGCTAGTCCGATGCTTGTGGTAAACCTTCTGCTGGAAGTCAGGAATCAGACGTTCGAGATATTTCTTAAGGCATCTCTTTCCAGTGGCTGCTTGCATGTCTCGAATGTCAAAGGCAGGAAGAGAAAACAAATAAGCGTAGAAGTTGAGCAGCTGCCAACGCTCCCACGCTTCTGTTCCATGAAAGCCGAATTGTATTTCGGACTCGATCGAAATATTCGACTCGTTCTTGAAAAGTTCAAAGCCTCTGGGACACTCGCGACGTCTAAAACAAGGGCAGAATCGCCCGGATAAGGCGTGGTGGACCTCGGCAACGAGACGATATGTAGCAACCTCGTGTTGACCGGGTGGGCCAAGAGATACACCTTCAGCCAAAAGAGCCGAAACGTCAACATTTTTGCTTTCCATAAGACGAGTTAGCTCCTGTGGGCCAAGGCAGCTTGCAATCTGCTCGAGAGGCACTTGTGTAGGGATTAATTGCAAGTACGCAGTACGCAGCTGCTGACGTTGTAAGTCCGTTCTGCAATGGCAAAATCCAAAAGCGAGCCATTCCTGGTCAAGTGGGGTGGGTATATTGTTAAAAGCCTGAAACAGTTTTGCGTATAACTGGACGACCATGGCCTGCTTTAGCGGTAGCTTTTGCCATTCTGCTACCGGCTGGGGCAGAGCGAGCATTGTTTTCGTAAATAGAAGAGAGTATTGTTGATGTAGATATGAGCCATTCACAGATGGCTCCTGGAACCGATTGAGCGTTCCCTCCTCCAAATACCATTGGAAAGCATGGTTTGTTTGCCCTTCGCATCTTGTGTATTGCTGCAACACAAATTGGTGCAGGTGCTGGTGAAGACACTGGCTATCCACCCATTCCTGTATGGCCTTTGAGCTGTAACGGTGGAGAGCCTGCTTGAAAACATAGGCCAAGTGGTTAACCTCTGCATTGCTCAAACATTTACTGAAGCCAAATGTGTAGCAAAGGTCATCATCAGCAAAAAGCTGCTTCACCAGTATTGTGTTAGGGACTTGTTTGTTTGTCGGCGCATATCGGCGTAAAGCAAACCTCAGATAGTCGACAGAGTTAGGACGGCCTTGGATCCTGCAAGTAAAAACATGAAACTTCCAGTCCCTCTTTTGGCACGTTATTCCGCAGTAGGCCTTGTAGCAAGCAGCGCAACGGAAGAGGGCCGTTCGGTATTTGCAGAAGCAAGCGCTTGGCCTATATGCCTCCAATAGTGGCATAGCTTCGATGCTTTCAAGGCCCTCTTTCTCTCGTAAGAAGTTGATCTGCAGAATTTCTGCGTCACTCGCTGTCATAACCCTCGGTGAACTCCACCGACCGCTACAAACAGTCACAGAACCCGGCTTTTCGTGGTCCGGTGTAATCAAGAAACCATCATCAACAGAGTTGTGCGAAAAGGTCATCATTCGTCTATCAACCAGTCAGAACCTTTCACAGTTTCCTTGCATATAAACACTTACTTGATCTCTATATGTGTTGGCTCCATCTTTGCGAGTTCTTCCCTTAGGATCGACGACAAACCGTGGGAAGACTGAGCTAGGGGCTGTTCCTGTTGCAAACGTGCGGCCGAGAATGCCTTTTTCAAGATAGCCTTGAGAATTTGTAACATTCTCTGTACTCCGAGCTCAAACTTGTCCTTTTGTGCGGCTGTTGTGAAGTAGCGTTGCGGCTTCCATCGATGTATTATTGCATTATGGCTACCTCGGACTCTCATACTGGGATAGACAGATTTGATGAATGCATTGCAAAGAAAACAGCAGCGCTTGCTGCATCCAACATATGGATGGACGGTAAAAGTTCCAACCTCATCGGGGAAGTGGATGTTGAGATGGTACAACGCCTGGAGTTCGGCATGTATATGTTGAGCGTGTCGGTTCTGTTTGAGAAGAATCGGTAGGTTCCTCTCAATTCTTGTAAGCATGCGACGAGGAATGAGTTGTACTGGAAATCCAAGCCTTTCCAATACTTTCAAAACCGAGTCAGCATGCTCTACACAGTCTCCTTCAGGTTGGACGTGATATGGCACAGTGATGTAGTTGATAGAACGGGAGCCCTTTATCTTTCGTGCCGCTTCCAGAAACACTTCCACACTATAGAACATGCGGGCGAGAAAGAGTACAGAATCATAGAATACCTTCCCTTGTGCACAATGCATCTTGAAATATCGTCTGATGTGAGAGCTCAGGGCAACTTGGCCATGGTTCGTTCTCCAGAGGTTGAGCGTGTTTCGCATGAGACATTCCAGGTCGTTATTCCAGCTTGTTTCGGAACACACTGGCCTATCGCTTAATTGCTGAGCCAAGGAAAAGACTTTGTCGATTTGAGTGGCGATATTGCTGGCATCAGACAAGCTACACGCGACAGCCGAATTTGCTTCAGGCACTGGGGAGTCATCGTGATGAAAGCAATAACGTAGACCGTGATCGTCAATCCATTCGGGTACTCCCGCCACAGCCGAGTCACCAGGCACACTGTTATAGGTGTCGTCGCGAAATAATTCATCATGTCTATCAGCTTGAGTTGCTTTCAAGGCCTGTCCTATAGCATTTAGATAGTAATCAATGCGCTGCCTTTGCTGGCGAATCACCAAACTCGTCATATCATTAAAGTTGGCGTCGGCCGTGGATGCATCTGTTGTCTAAGTGAGATAATGGACCCTGGACAAAGGAGTAGATACACCCATACCTGATTGCGAAGCCTTTTCCATCAAATTCTTCCATTTAGGCAGGAAGTCCTCTTTATCTTGCTCATCAAGGCCATTGTTTTTGGCGCAGATAAAAGTGATGCTATCGTTTCCGGTGTGTTCAATCAGGATAACACTCGATACATGCTTTGCATCTTGGTTTCCTAATTTGGGGGGAGACTTGAACCTAGCCAGTATCTCTGCCAGACGGTCCACCAGCACATCTTTGAGTCTCCGGAGACGATCATCTTCGCTGTCAGCCTCGAAGTGGTCTCCCAACTTTCCCGCTTCTGGATCGACTGGATCATTTTGAGAAAGGTCGATATCCACCGTTTCTTGGCATCCTAAGCTTTCACTGCCTGTGTCGATGGGGTTGCTGACCAGATGTGAGGTTGGGGCAACTCGGGTGAGTGGCACCAGGAGGCAGATGGCATCTGTCAAGTCCTGGTAGAGGGAAGAGTTGCTCTGCATACTGGAGACTGCTGGCAAAGTGCCAGGATGTATGGTTATTACTAATTATGTTGACTTTATCTAGTGAAGGCTGACCCAGTGATACAAAGGCACGGACGAGCTGCTATGAGGTGGTCGGATCCAGCTTTGGGTTGCAGTAGTCCAAACCCCGCATAGCTGACATAAGATCACGTCCGATCACTCTGCAGTTAATCCGCGTTTATATTCATGTCAGCCAACAAACTGCCTTGCTACTACTGCCATTACTACCATTACTGTACTAACTACCTATCGTATTAGGTCCTGATTCACGATTTGATGCTTCGTGCATGCCACTAACATTTGCAATCGCCAGATGTCCGTACCAGTGGCTGCAAAGAGGGAATTGTAAACTAAAAAGTCTTAGGCGCTATAGACCTCCGTCTCTGGATCCAAGAGGCAAACCAGGTTTAGGGTAAGTTTTGCTTCCTTGATTATTGTGATACAACCGCCTGACTCCAGGTGGGCCAATAAACCAAAGGTCGGACGGCAGAGCCTGCTGATGATGTGATGAGAATTAAACGATTGAGTGATTCTCCAATTGGGGTGCCTAATGATTCAGAAAAGGCGATGTCCATAATGAGGCCTCCCTACCTGCAAGCTGTTATTGGCTCGAATGCAGAAAGACTAAACGACGCTCGGTGCGGCATGTCAGCTTCACCGGACTAATAGAAGTAAGTTATCCTGGGCGGAGATATGATATGAGAAAAGATGAGAAGCGAGGCGCAGTAGGATACAATTAAAACTACGATGAAAAAAAAACTATAATTTATTATGCTTACGAAAAACAATTAATGCTGGCCTATATAATTGCCATTTCTTGAATAGGTTAGATGTACTTTCCATGTTGTCTCCTTTCCTTCTTTTTGTTGGGGAAAGAACAGACCCACTGTGATATCACATTCGAACATGACTGTTGGCTGCATGGCCCTGTTAACATAAGTGAAAAGGGAAACGGCTGCATATTGCCACCCCTCACAGATAACAAACAATAGGTCGCGGTTATCTCGACCGCTGCAATTATCACTGGTTTATGCTGTATGAGGCTCGGAAGATGTCCATTCCGTCGATGACTGAGCGCTAAGTAGAGCGGGGTAGTAGGACATGCAGGACTGAGAGAGACAATAAGCTCGATTATGAGGCGTCAATGATAACCTGTCCAGATGCCAACAATTAGGGGTGGGGAAGCTGAAAAGTTAAGGTAGCCGTGCTAGCTCTATATTGCAGTAATGATAAACCATGGTTTTATTGCTGTCCCTACCATAATTAAGTCTTAGCAAATAAATTAAATTATGCATTCGACATCTTAAGGGTATTTGTTACGCCTGCGTTGATGGTTGTGCTGCTAGTAGGCCGTTGAATGGGGCCTATGCTGCAGGGGGCCGTAGATTGCCGTTGTAGTAGTCGGCATACCACTGGTTCTTCGGTATCATATCTATGGTCTGGGAGCGATTTGTGGTCAGATTCGGGTGAGCAGCAGTGATTTTGGTGGGTGCAGAACTTGTAAAATGGGAAATATAAGTAAACGACATTCTGTACAATCCGACAAACCGTATCAGGCTTCTAGTGTAGTAGTAAGTGTTTGCCTTTGTTCTCTCAGTAACCCCACTTGTTCATCTATCCAGATAGAGAGTAATTGCTCTACACTGACACTTCCCACATTCTGAGGACGAGTTACGGCATCATAGCGGTTTACAAATGTTTGCCACATCCCTTGAAACGCTGGGTCAGGGAATCGGAGAGCTGAAGGATCTTCCCCTTCATGAAGGCGGAACCATTCCAAGGCGAGGCGGATATGGTAGGCGCTAGTCCATGTTACAGTAGTGATGCTGAAAACTGTTCCGATCCCACCCAGTTAACGACTGTGAGTTCAAGTCATAAAGAAAGTGATCTCATACCTGCTTTGAACCTGTCACTCTCAGAGATGAGTTCTCTGTTCATTCTGTAACTCTCCCAAGCCCATTTCATACTACCAAATGCAACGCCACATGCTATAACAGGTACAATAAGAGCGCCAGTAGCCATAGCGGTAGAGGCGCTAGAGACGCTGACCCAGAGGGATCCCAGGGCGGCTATTCCACCTTGGATTGCATTGTTCTGCGCTTGGATTGAGGCGTTCATTACCTCATCAAGAAGGTCCTTTCTCAAAACTAGGACACTTGAAGCCGCATTTGACATCTTGCAAAGGCTATTGCACACCAAGCGCATCCAACCCATATCCCGAAGCGACATATGCCCTGTAGGTGCTATTAGGTTAAAGGACCTGGTTAGCGGCAGCTCTTTTAGAGTATATGAAAATACCGACATTGAACTCTCCCAAAGTGGTTTAGGACCTCATCGTAGCTCTCGACGAAGCGCCGGATGCAAAAATCGAACTTTTGCTTCTGCTCGCCTAAAGACTCATCTGCTGACGTCCTTTGCTTGGGAAAGTTAGTGATTCTGAATCTACATCAGCCGACAGGGATTTCATACAGAGAAAAAGGTGAAGACAACCCCAACAGTCGGGAGGATGCTCTTGATGAAATTTGGTAGGTCAAATGTCTCTGCCAGGTCAAGATTATAGAAATGTTGCATAAGATGAAAGCAGTCATGTACTCCTGCTAAAGCTGCAAATGCGAAAACCATAAAGCTATAACGTCTGTGTCAGTTCAAAAGAAGCAGTGTAGAATGAACGAACTCTTCAAGGACTTAACCAATGTGGCAAGGCTTACGTAGGGTTGAGATAGGGTCGGCTTTCCCTCATAAAGTCCTCTGCCAAGCTCGACAGTACGCGAGGACCTTCTGAGAGAATCTTGTTGAAGAAGGAAGCTGTCCAGTAGGCTCGGAAGATATCAGAGAGTGGTATGATGCCCCAGATAGATCTTGGTGTCAGGTTTTCAACGAACAGTTGTTTGCCTTCTGTCCCGGTGGTCATCATGGACTTGCAGAGAGTTCGGATAGCAACCTCCAAAGTCATGTTTTGTTGAACCGCAACTGCGGAAAGTCGAAGGCGAACCTAGTAAATTATGTTAAGCCTTTGCCTGAAGTAATTGTAATATGGGGATATCATATTTCTCTGCCTTATATACCTTTACAACGCGAGTGCTATCCTCAGTCTCTAGGCTGAATTCGTCTAGAGCTACTAGGCGTGAAATCTTGGCTAGGTAGAACACCAAATCATCATGATATTCGCCATCAGCATCAATTCGAGGCTCGCAAATTTTGAAATGGAAGCCTTTTACGTCTTCGTGTTCATTTAACCAGTCTATGGCGTCCAAAGCAGTGGGCTTGGTAAAGCTTTTAATTTTATCATTGAATGGTCCCATTTTGGCTATGGTCGAGGATAGTAAGCTTGGGTGCCTTTTTAGCTCGCGCTGCGTAGTAGTTGTGACCTTTATAGCATAAATAAAACCCAGGAGCTGTAACGTTCACAAGAATTGAGGCCTACCACCAAAAGGCTGATTGGACGGTGGGAGATATTGGCCACGTAAGCTGGGGTTGATACTGCAACATCCTACAAGAGGGTGTCCTGGAGAATAGATCTTGTTGGATGAACGAAGCCACTGACGATTAAATTTGTCTAGTTACTGCAATTTGACTCCGCAGGCGGTTTGAGGCCTTCGGGTGGACTGTAGTTCTGGGCTACCAGTACCTCAGATAATAGCATGGATAAATACCTAAGTATGTCAGACTAGTTGGACGTTCCGCTTCCTTGATACTTGCCCTGATGCTTATCCTCTGGCAGCTAGAGGGGACCATTCGCGGCCGTTGTTATTTTTCACTGTCAATTTCAGTGTTGTCGGGAATGACGATAAATAAGAAAGACTAACTCCTCTTACCTTTTTGCTGCTTAGGGTCAAGTTCGCTTGGCACTAGAAGGATGGAGCATACCGAGCACCAGCGAGCACTTCATTCTGAAACCCACCTCGAGCAGGATTTCTCAGTCCCCCCGGCGCTCAACGCCGATGATTTGAGAATTTCCATACTTGCTCAGCTCAAGCGGTATAGCGAGTTACAGATGCTAGATGGGAATGAAGGTGTGTATCAGAGGGCTACAGAAGGATCTCCCTTGTTTGGTATGCTATGTATGAGAAACTGACTGAGAGCCTCCAGTGACACAGAATTGCCCTGACCACTATGCTATTCAAATCCATATGGCTCAGAGATCTTTACGTGACGACGTTCGAGAGTTGTCTTTGTTAGCACAGGAGGCAAGCGTCCAGATACTATCTCGACGCTGGAAGAATTCGCTGATCCACACTTCATTGTATTATTCCCATTCTTTCCAGTTTTTGAGCCTGTTCGTATGAGACAAGTTGCTAAGAAGTATTTTACATTAGGGCGTTTCTCAGCCATATTCTGTGTACATCAGCGATGTCTTCCTTGCCTACAAATCTGTCTAATACCTTGGCCGAATGTCGCCATCGAACCGGGCAAGTCCTGTGTTCCTCCTCATTGATGCCGATGGCAAGAATTTTAATCTATATTATCCCCTGGTTCGGATATCCCATTGCATTGTACCGCATGGCGACTTTCCAGAAGGCAATCAATGAGACAGCGAGATTGAAAAAGAGCCTGGAGAAAATGGAAAAGGATGTGGAGAACGGCATTGTTGTTAGAAATACCTCTTGCTTGGAGGATGATACCTGGAAACATGTTGTCTGGGGCGGAGCAAACCAGTAAGGAGACTAAGAAGCCACAGAAGATCTGGGTTACCCGATAGACCTGCGACGTAGCCGCCCGCCAATAGAAGCAACGCGTATTGAGTAACAATTGCAGTGTATTCAAGAGAGATTCAGTCCCTGACCATCATTGTTTGCGTCGACAATCTGCCGACGATTAAGTTTGTGTGGGAAATTTCGTGGCGCTAGCAGGACATGGGTATTGCGACGATTAAAATGAGCGAGTGCCGACGATTAGTGTTTCAGGCGCTACAGTAGCTACAGTAAGTGTAAAACAGGTAAGAATATAGAACAAATTCTTGCGAATCGATTAATACTAATATCGATATATAAACTCGCGGTATTGGCAAGTAGGCAGAGAATTCGCTTTGAGGTCATCTTCTTTGATGGTTGTTGGGCGACAGGGTTTGCGAACATGGATCATTCTGCTACAACCAACCAGAGTGTGTTCTTAACTTATAAAGTTCAGGAACAGCTGTAGCCTACTGTACGCAGTCGTGGTGGTAATTCGACGAAATACAACAAATCTGGCCCGTGCACGTTGCCGGGTCGTCCGTGCACGCATCATGTCTGCGTATTTCGTTAAATTACCAAAATACTGGTCTGTGCACGTATGACGTCTCAAGCACTTCCCGTTAGACCCCTTTTTCAAAACATCATCCACTACAACAGTACTAAGGCAACAGAATCCAGTGCATTCCTAAGGTACTAAAATAATGGCTAATACTAGCCTTCTCGATAATCTACAGCTCTTCTTTGATACTAGCGCCCGTCTCCTAATCTGCACCAGAGAGAGCTGCAAATTCGCATTATCCAATGGCCCCTCACGCGTAACAACACATCTATGCGATAAGCACAACATCTCCGCAGAAGCTAGAAAAGGGTTAAATAAACTTCTGAAATCTTTATCCCCTATACCCTTAGAACCTGATAATGCATCGCCCCGTGCCGACGGATCGCCTGAGCACGACAAGCTGCGAGTCTATGAAGGCTTCGCCTGCATCAACTGCCAATTTCGCACCATCAATCTCCCGTCGACACGACGCCACCAGTCAAACCCGCCGGATGATTGCTGTAACTCTGGAGCTAGGTCTGCCCAACCCCGTCGCCGTCGCGATCTTGACCCGCAGTTTGAGTATGTCTATCTGCAGACATGGACCACTGGGTCAACACGGAAATACTGGATCATTAAGCGAGGTGGAAGTATGGTCCGGCAGATGGATAGCCCTGCGGTGCAGGCCCACCTGCATGGCGTACTGGCACGCGAGTTCAACCGAGAACACCCCCCCGGTGTGATGACGGCGGCGCCTCCAGCTCAATCGGCCGATATGACCGCATTTTCATTACAGACGCCTTGGCTAGATCGAACCGGCTGGGACCGAACGTATAGCAGTAGAGGTCGCCGCGAAGTGCTTACAGCCCTAACGCGCACCTTTATATCTCCAGGCGGACGGGATTATTACATCGGACACGGCCAGCAATGCGGCCTTGATGAAGACTTCGTTAGCTCGGGTGAAGATGAGGATAGGATTGCCTGCCTCGTTCGCCTGGTAGACGTGATGATGAGCCGTTGCGAGGAGACAGCGAGGAGGACAAGCCGACACATGCTCTGCTGGCTCCGAAGTACGCAGGCATCATCAATCTACAGCAAGCCTTTCACTCTTGTACAACCAACATCGTCAACCAAGTATCGCTCTTGCTCAAACGGTGTCTGGCGATGATCTTACGCATTTATCGGCTGCCTCATGATAAGCGCCTGCAGGTTACGGGCCTAGCCTTGAATAGAAAGCAGTTGCAGTTCCTGAATGCTATCTGGAATCACGGAACCTTTACGGACTGGGCCGCCCTAGAAGAGCTCGCAGGGAGATATAAACACTCGGCTGGTCATGCTCAAGCAGCTGTAGCAGGACGTGGGGACTGCAGCCAGAGTGCAAATGGGGAGGAGGAGGAGGAGGAGGAGGATGAGAGTGAAGAAGATGATATGCAAGAGGAAGAAGAAGAAGATAATGCAGAGGATCACAGTGAAGATGGTGAGGGGGGTGCTCATCAGCAAGAGGAGGACAGGGGGTTCGCTACATGGTTAAAAGACCTAGGTGAAATAACGGACGATGACGAGTATGATACAGAGGTCGAGGCAAGTGCCGCCCCAGGGTCTCCTGAAGAACTTGTCGAGCTGCTATTTGGTCTAACCCTGGCACTTGCCACCCAGCCAGTGGTCAATGGCCAACCACAGACGACCGTGCTGGTGTATTTCAGTGGCATCCTAGGCTTCTCGTCATCATCAGGTGGTAGTGCTTTCCTACCAGCTAGGTCCTATACATTCAATCTCTCTGGGCTCATCTATATCCTCCGCTTAGTCTTTCTCGAATACGCCCTACCTCTACAGTCATATCCCACTCTTGATATTGAACGACGACCGCGAGTAGGTCAGCTCGAGAGGCTACAGTCGATTCGGAGACAGTATATGGTGATGGAGTCACAATCCCCCATGGAAGAGCTGCTAAGTCTGCGAAATTACGGCCAGGTCATAGCTCGGACAGATACACCGCCTCATCTCCTCCGCTGGAGTGACAATGGGCAGGTAGTCTCACTCGGAGACGAGATTTCGGTCTCAATGAGCCAGTTCCGGCAATTGCCCGAGCATTTCATTAAGGAGGCAGCCACGTTATGTAACGAAATGATGTTCGCCTGGGACCCAGCTATAGATTTAGCCAATATCACCGACGACATGACCAATAACAAAGAGGGCTTCTCGTTTGTCCTCCATCCCAGAAATAAGCTAGATACGGCCTATCTCGAGCTCGTCCATCGAGCAAGCAGAGCCCATCGCAATGGGCTCTTTCGTGGCAGTGGCTGGGATTGGAATGCTGTCTTTCAGTATTTAAAAAAAGAACAGGCATTTCTTAGCGCTATCCTAGGCGGCATGTTCTGCGCAGGCGGGCAGCTGCCGCGCTGTACCGAAGTGCTCACTCTATTGTGCTGCAACAGCGAGTTTCATCCGAGAGGCATATATGTGTATGATCAATCGATCGTTTACATTACACGTCATCACAAAGCAAAGAGAGCCACGAATCATGAGTTTGTAGTGGCCCGCTTTCTCCCCGCTCAGCTTGGATACATACTCTACAAATACCTAGTTTATATCCGGCCGTTCATCAACATGCTACTCAGAGAAAGGGGGTCGCAAGGACCCAGGCGGACTGACGAGTCCCCTCTCCTATTCCCTGAGGATGCCACACTTATCAGTAGATCCTGGCAGACCGGCCGTCTCACGGCAATACTCAAGGGAGCCACATCCCTGGCTTGGGGTCAACCTATTAACTCACGGCAGTTCCGTCAGATATGTATCGGAATTACCGAGAAACATGTACGCGAGGTGTACCAGTCATTCAATAGATTCGACGACCGTAGCGCGGATGCCCGACGGAACGTTGCTTTTGCTTGGCAGAGCGGACACCGTCCGCTGCAACGAGCCAGCACCTATGGTCGAGATGGGGCGTTTCCGACAAAGCTACAGCCGCAGCTGCTCGAACTCTATCGATGGGCTTCCTCAAGATGGCACGAGTTCCTCCATCTGCCTAGTTTTCTGAAACATACCCCACGCATAGAGGATCCGTTCCAACGAAATGCCCGGTCTAGCCCGCTCAGTGGCCCACAAGTCAGGGAAGGAAACGAAGGCCGACGGGCGAGCACACCGATACTGGTACTATCATCGCCGTCGTCCTCAGACCAGGCCTCTGATGCTCCAGAAAGCACATCAAGCAGATCCCTCGCGCAACCGATTGTATCGCCAAGCTCTACTTCACAACAAAGGTCAACGTCTATTCGCCGTGATCGGCAAGATGATCCAAGATGGGAGGTTGGAGAGTTCAAGAGAGAGCAGCAAGAGATGATCGCAGGTTTCAGGCGCATGCAGGAAGAGGGTACAGAAATAGGCAATCACGAATCTCGCCAAGAAGGACAGCCCAGCCCTGACAAACAGAGGAATCATCATCTGCCTTCCAAGAGGCGGTCGGACTATCAACGGCAGGGTCTGGGGGTCGTATCCCCACCTCCAAAGCGAAAGCGAACTCTCCCTCCCAGCTTCACGGGCCAGAGCATCCCAGACCAGCCTCCTGATAATGATATTAGGAGACACTGGCCACTGTTTGGGCACCCTGGTAGTAGTACCACTATTAGCGCGATCAATAAGCGACAGGCCATACTCAATCACCTTGACGATCAGGCAACCTTCAAAAAGGGAGATGAGGATTATCAAGTACACATGAAGCTACGGTGCAAGGTAGGTATCGAGCTTGAAAAATGGGCCAGTGTTGGCTGTCAGCTTTGTTACGCTCTTGAAGACACCGGCCTAGATCACAACCTCGAAAATTGCACAGCTGCAGGTTCTAAGGCGGCGCAGAGAATCCTGAGCTGGCTAGAAACATTACATCTTGAACGGTACGCAGGGAACGCGAATCATTGTAGTCTCTGCACCGAGACCGACCAGATATGCGAAGATATAGCTATAATGATTCGCAGGTGTCATGCCAACACCAAGGAAGAGAAGAATCATTGGACAGAGAAGTACATGTCGGCAACAGGTCCCGATGGATTCTGCGAGAACAAGCCAGCTATACGAAAGACCATTGCCGCCCTTTGTACAGTTGACGACCAGATTCTCGGCAAAGCGTTGACCAGCTTCATATCCAAGACATATAACACAGATATCACATTGGAAAGTCAAGCGATCAAGTGGTTCGAAGAAAAGATTCCCCTCGAAGAGACCTGGGTACCGCAGCTCCTTCTAGCCTTTGATCTGCTTGTACGAGCATTTGAGTTCCTTTCCTGTAATGCGGTAGGGTCAGGTAGAGGCCACGGTACTTATGAATCCAGCCCTAGGGGGGCCCCTGAAGCCCCTACCCTTCATATGTCTTGGGGCGATAGCGAAGAGGTTAAAGAGTGGAAGGTTGTGATGGACTGGTGGATAGGCAAATGCAGCTTTTGTGCAGGACGAGGAGTAAAAGGCCTACAAATCCAGCATACCCTACGCCAGTGCCCACATGGTGGGAAGCAGGTTCTCAGCTCAGAGTTAGCAGAGGCAAACTACGAAGAAGGATTCAGGGCTCGCGGAGGCTGCCGGAAATGTGCTCTGCCTCGGGAAGTCTGTCAGGCATGGGAACAAGATACATCCGGGGAGTGGTGTTTTCATCCGGGAGTCCGTTGTCAGTATGGAAGCCAAGCTTACGATACTGCCATTGGATTCTTCTTCTGCAAGAACTCTCGTTACCGTATAGAGCTTATGGAGAGTATGTCAGAGGAGGGTTTGGATGATCTTGATGAAGAGTCGGTGGCTGTCTGGTTAGGAAAGAAGATAACCGTAACGAGTGTAGAGGCCTCTGAAATTATGAGGCAGTTGAGATGGTGGTCACAAATGGTATGGAAGAGTGCAAGGGTAAATTAATATAGGAAACTAGCCAGATATAAGCCTAATAGGGGTAAGGATAGAGTAAATAATATAATTTAAAGGTATATAATTAAGCCAATAACTAGCACTATTTAAATCCCATGCTCAAGGACATCAAAGACTACTACAGCACACTTGAACTAGCTGACCCGAAGCTTGCTGCAATACCCTAGGAGGCAGATAGCCATTCAATAGTACGGCATAGCATGCCAACAGCAGAGAGGCAGGTAATCATCCAGCAGGTCCAAGCCATTCCCGGTATTATCCAAGATCAGGCCGGATTACAGGCATTTCCATTCCCGCCGCCAACAACCAAGCCAATTCCATTTATTGCACCACCAAGGGACGACGGGATAGCATGCAATGCGTGCCCGTATGTCATAGGAACAATACAGGGCATACAAAAGCATCACCGAGAAGAACATGGTTGGGTAAATGATTGGAAGAAGGGTGGCGATGTAGCCAAGAGGGCAAAACAAGAACGTCAAGTGCCGTGGCGGACCGGTGTGTATTGCTAACGATTTTTCCCCGGGCGTGCCGCCAGCCGTTGGTTCGAGGCCAACCGCGGATGCGAGGAAGAAGGGGCCTGTGTACAGCAGCAAGGCGCGGATGCCCGGTCGGTTACAGACCGTAAGGCCGCATTTTTAACCCATATGCACCGCGAGGATGAAGAAGCATTCGAGCAGGAGGCCAAGGCCCGGTTGATACAGGATGGCGATGATAAGTGGGAAGCCAGCAAGTGGTTAGGCAGGACAGGGTGGCCGCGGCATTTAGAGAGTATCGACCAAGGCGAGTTGAAGGCGTTGATGCGGGCCATTTTTTTTAGCGTTAGGATAGGGTTAGTATTTACTATCTAAGCTATCTTTGCCCTTATGGTTTTCTTCTAACTACAATCTAGCTGAAGGAAGAGTGGGGATTTTTCTAAAGGGAAATAATAAAGAAATAGAGATAGAGAGAGAAAAGAGATAAAAGAAAGTAGATAGAGATAGAAAGAGGGAAATAGGCTACTATAAAGGATATAGCCCTAAGACGTAATAATAAAAGAGGGATATAGCTTAAAAGCTAATAGAAAAAGATATAGCTAGAAAAGCTAATAGAGAAAGATATAGTTACATCCTTATTGTCCGTCCCAAGTTCACTGAGAGAGGAAACCCCTGTCGTCTATGGAAGTACCTCTTACGGCATAGTTAGCGGGTTAGTGGCATGGTGTCGATGGGGGGTCGGTGGGGAGTCAAGTGAAAGAGGATGCCAGTGAATGCGATGAAGGTGATTGGCCAAAAAAGAAGTAGAGGAAGTTGCCAGAGCAGCTGTAAGCAGTGGAAGGAAAGAAAAAAGAAAGTTTGCAAGGAAATTATAAGGAAATTAAGAGAAGTAAGACTGAAGTAAATAAATAATAGAACTAAATAAAGCCAACCCTGCTACAATAATTGCTGTAAACATTGCGATGCAGTGCACATGTTCTGGTTTGTGTACGCTAAACGTCCCTCTAATTTCCCAGGAATTGCGTCGTAATACATTCTTTTCGTCTGTGCACGCTTTTAATTATGATAAAAAGGTAAACACTAACGTTATAAGTTATGCACTCTTTTTAAGAATGGTCACAAAATGACGCAATCCTCCACCGATTTGCACGCCAGACCCCTCAATTGTGACATAATGTGACCTGCGCCTTGTCACGGCTGGCTACCTCCAATAACGATCAAGCTTTCAAGCCCCTTGCAAGATCAGGCCATAATCAGGCTAGAAGTTGAAATTGGATCCCTACAGAGGCGGCCCAGAGTTCTCAACCTGCATTACCCTCGACATCAATCGCAAGTTTCACAGTGTCATATCCATCTCTACCATGGATCCCACTAGTATTATTGGCACCACATCCGCGGCTATTACTTTTGTTGAAACGATTGCCAAGATAGTTTCAATTGCTCGAAAAGTGCACGATAACGCGACTGGTGAACTCGATGAACAAAAACGGCTGAGAGATGTTGCTTCCGCGTTGGAGCCTGGCATCGCCACTTTGACAGAGAAGTGCATCAATTTTTATGGATGTAGAATATATTTCATAACTATTTAGAATGATAGCATAGTTTGTATTGGTTTTCTTTTCTTTTTTAGTAGACTTTGTATATCGGTTCTTTCTCCGAACATCCTTGAAGGATCCGTTTCTTTCTACCTTGACAGCATTTATCACACTACACCGTGCCATTCTCCATAGAGTAAGGCTGATGGAAGTCAGTAAGATTCAACCCTTTAATTTTAGCTTCCGCTTTATTTAATAGAGGATGGATGAATTCTTTCAAACAGCAGTGGTGCCGAACAAGACTCTGGGGTTCTTCTTCGTTGTTTGTACCAACTGCACGAAACAGACCGCTCGGTTGAAATTTAGAAGCCGCTCCAAAACCACCAAACAGACCACCAGATGCAGGACCAGAGGCATCCCCAGAAGTAGTATTACTTTGAGGCACGGTGCTCCCACCGAAAAGTCCACCAGAAGTTCCCCTGGGAGCAGCATTAGTCTGAGGCTTTGCCTGATTATGCATAGCCAGGGAAAAAGGGCTTGGCGTCGATTGGGAAGCAGGTGGAGAAGATGGCTGATTGAAGAAGCGCCACATGCCCGAATGATTTCCAGCGGGACTGTCGCCTACCGAGCTGAAATACTTTGGTGATAGTACATCGCGCAAAGATTTGATGACCAAGTCGAGCGTTAACGAAGAAAATGGTCGCTCAGGCGGTGGGTACAGCTTGGCTGCTTTCATCTCTTGTAATAAAGCTCCTAGGAGCATGGATCGGCACCCATGACTACAGCCCAATTTCTGTTCGAGGAGGTTATTTTGGAGCTTGCCTAATCTATTGATCAGGTATTGTAGGGTGGCCGCTCTGCTGTCTTCAATATGATCTGTCTTCGTAAGCCAAAGTCATGCATTCTCACAGACCAACTTACTAGTAATATCTGCACGGATCGGTAGTTCGAATGTAGGCAAAGCATCGCTACTATGTCGAATAGCTATCTGGGTGGAGCTTTGGAAGAGCGCCGCGTCCTCAAAGACAAACGAGACGAGGATAAGTTGAGCCAGTGTCTTATTTACGCCTTGTGGGAGGGTGTATGTCCAACCATACTCCAAAAGCCACTTCTGGCCGAAGAATGAAAGGGAATCATAACATTCCAGGTCATCAACAATGGAAGCAATCCCTGCCAGAAGATCTAATTCAACATCTTTGGGGATTCCACGGGTTTTCCCATGGATGATCTTTAAGACCAGCTCAAAAGCTTCAGCGTCAAAGATGCCCCCGAAATTCCAATGAAAAAGCCCATCTGCCTCTCTTGAAGCTTCTTTGAAGTTACTTGAGAATAGCTTCGCAGCACGACGCGATGCAAGTGTAAGATGCTTCTTTGAGCATAGAAAGTGTTTTTCGATGAGTGATTCCGGGGAGTCAGGCAGAAGAGAGTCCTGCTTAACTCCAAGGATGACTAGAGTGTCACCGTTGGGGTCAATTTTAATGCGCGTAGTTGACATGATTGTTAGGAAATAGTGGCAGATAAAGAGCAAAGTTGAGGTGTTTGAGTAGGAAATTGAATGCCCAACCACGGCGGGTGTTACAACCCCCGGCGGTTACGTTACCGGTACTCCACATTTGTTCACCAATCAGGCTATGTCTTAGGAAGGGTATGGCGCGTACCGTAAGCCAATAAGAGTTCAGGCTTAAGTCTTACGATCCGACTCACGGCTCTCGGATAAGCCTGGCTTGCTATCGCGAGTCACCTCCTACTCTTCTATTTCTGATTGTCGTGTACCCCTACTCAAGTATTATCGACAGAAACGCACTGCGTTTCCTGTTTTAGACCAATCAGCGTGTAGTATCCTTGCCCCATATTTCCCCGCTGGCAACGCACTGCGTTTCCAGTACCGCACTTACGAAATTAGAAAACCTAAAACACGAAACGCGTCGCGTTTCCGTCGGCTGACCCTTGTCAAGTTATTGAACTTGATCACTCCAAACCTGAACAACGGCATGACTTTGCTATTGCTTGCTGAATCTGACATATCTATCGTCTTCGTAAAGCGTCTACTCGATATTCTTCGTTTCATCCTATTTTGTATACTTCTTTGAGCTTAGTCACAATGGACCCCTTACCTGTTCAGGAGCAAAGTACTCATCCCATTTTATCACCAGCAAAGGTGCAGAAGCTCGAGACGCTCGGCCTTTATTACAACTCGCCAGAACAAGCTATCATATGTATCAAATGTGGCTTTGCCTTGAGTCCCAGATGCGCATCGGAGCATCCCGGCAAAAAGCATGGCATTGCCAGATCTGCTCGGCATGGCCTCAAGCCCCTCCTGTCCTCGCTGAACCTCCCAGATCCACACACTTTGGCCCCCAGACCTCACGGATCACGACGTCACCCGTACCTTGCTGTACAAAAAGGCCTGTCTTGTAAGCACTGCGGTCTCCACTCTGCTAGTGGGAAGGTTCTAGAGGATCACCTCAGGGCCGAACATCGCGACAAGTTGAAACTCACAGCTGAAAAGAAAAGCCGACAACACTGGCTTCGAGACCATATTCAACAAGAAGTTTTGTTCCAGAGCTGGACAGCGAATAATACTCGAAGGTCATGGCTCGTCAGCAATGACAACGACGTCAACAGCAGGTCTATACCCAGCAGCATTCTTCTACAAGGCAGTCCTGATCCCATCAAGCTCCTTGCTCAGAAGCTGTTCACCGAGGAGCATGTTCGGTTGGAAAGCCAGCAGAGTGGAGGTCGAAGGTCGCGTGTTCAAGAGACGCCAGCTTCTTCCGCCTTACAGACCAACTGGCTGCGGCGCACAGGCTGGGAAACGACATTTAGAAAAGCGCGTTGTGATGTTCTAGTTCGCCTCACAGCGCTACCACACTGCACAGATAACCGACCCTTGCCTCTTGGTGTTGTTGAAGGAGAAGCCATCATCAGTCCGGCACGTGATGAACGAAGGTTATTAATTATGATAGCCGCGCTTGATCGACTCCTGGATCAATGCGGTGAGACAGTCCGGGCAACGGATGTATGTGACGGTGGCACCGACATACCCTGGGCGTCGGGCTGTCGTTCGGAGGTGGTAAACGAGATTACCGTAACTATGTACTGTGTTTTTCTTTATTAGATATGTATATATATATATAGTTAAACAAGTCATAGCCGAGAAGTTAATTTTCTAACTTTACTTAACTATTTTGCTTACTTAGTAACAAAACGGGAAAGTAGCCATATTGATTGCAACTTAATTAAAATTGATATTTACCAAGGTATAAACTACTACCTAAGTAACCATAACCCAAGATATAGCTATAGGCCCTTGGTTCTTTCCTCTGATTCCGCAATCCACTGTCTTAACCTTGACTCATCCCTAGTCTTCAAGCTAATCTTGAAAGGTTTAGGGTCTGTTGTCAATGAGGTTGGGTTAATAGAACATGCAATAGGGTCTATAACCGGGGCATCTGCAGGGTTTTTACTCTGGACAATTTTGAATGCAGTGATAAGGCGAATATATGCGGTGAAGAGCTCGCGATTAGCCAAGTGAGAGCCAGCGCACATTCGAGAGCCGGCACCGTATGCATAGTGCGGTGTGCCAACCTCTTTGTCCTTTAAGAATCGTTCTACGATGAACTGGTCTGGTTTCTTGAAACGACTTTCATCATAATCGGCAGCATAAGCATTCTGTAGCCATCTATTAGCCAAGGTGGAACACAAGAGCACTCCTCAAGTATAACACACCATGAAAAATGTTGTGCCAGCAGGGATGACACTTCCTTCATAAGGGATATCCTTGATATTAGTGCGAGGCAGGCAGATAGGGATGACTGTCCAGAAGCGCAATGTTTCCTTCACTAGAGCAGTGACATATGGTACCTTTTCTTCCACAAGGCACTTTCCCCTGGCGTTACCGTCAGGGTAGGCCTCCTGGATGGCCTTGAGAGCTTTTTCTTGCACAGCCTGACCCTCTGTAGTTGACAAGTACGCTAGCCCCATGACCAGGTTGACGGGAACGGTGTCAAGACCAGCAGATACCATTGTCAAACAAATCGATTTGATTTCCGCCGCCGTACTCGTTAGCATTGCAAGTACTTATTAGTTTGGATATTGACGTACCTTCGTTCAACTTGGCATTAGGGTCTTTGAGAATGTTGCCAGTAATGCAAGGCTTGTCTGTGCCACTGGCAATGCGTTCTTTGAGATTATTGAGTAAGTTGGTCAGGTACCTGTCGCGACGAGCGCGGAATTCCTCGGCAGCTGAGTTTTGCTTGTTCCAAAAACGGAGTCGCAGCAGAGGAACGTAGTCTTGCCAGTTATTGCTTGTGGATCGGAAGTTTGAGATCTCACGTTCAACATGGGTAATCTCTTGAAGAAGATCATTGTTGATATCCCCCGTAATGCGAAAGCCATAGTTAAGTGTGAGCGAAGTGTTGAGTGCAAAGCGGGCAAAATAGGGACTAGGATCGACATCAGTAGTCCCATCTTTGCTATCGTGCAAAAGTTCCTTGATGCTTGTAGTAGACTCGAGATCAAGGATTGNNGAAGTACCAATTGTGAAGCCTTGAGAAGAAGAGACGACCGAGTGAAAGGTGTGAAACATGGGACGGGAAATCAGCGCAGACTGATGAGTGATCCAGAAGTATTTGACTGCCTCATACGAATTCACAAAAACAACGCGCTTTGCGTCAAGTCAGTCAATCCACAACTTTAAAAAGCATTTTAGCGTTTATCATACCTTGTTTCCTAAGCGAGTCTGGAAGACAGGTCCATACTTGTGTGCCCACTTCTTTGCCACTCGAGCATGATCTGGGCCAAGCTGGTAAAGGTTGCCAAAGATTGGAATTCCAGGTATCTCAGGGAGGTTCTTGATCTTGGGAATATCAGTTCTGTTGAGGAGCTTGATGAACAAGTACACAAGTACTATGCCAGCAGCGAATATAACTTGTTGAGACATAGTTGTGATGGCGCAAGATTGATGATCTGAGAAAGGGAACTGCGATGTGATGAAAGAGCAAGCAGGATATTTGGGATAGCGTATGAAGGGACGGCGATTAGAAATACCTAAATCCGTCTATAGGAAGCCAAGCCTAGCCGGTCGACCTTGACTAATTCGGGAGTGTTTGCTATTCACAGCCGAGTTCCNNCCGATTCCGATTCCGATTCCGCTCGGACTACACCAGTCGCTCTGCTCCACTTCCACCATCAGGAGAAGCAAGAGGCAATTCTCTTTGAAGGATAGGAATGAAGGTTTGTGTATCCGAGAATCCGACATAACTTGAGGTTGACATAGAAGAAAGAATCTGCTCTTATAGCCATGGGTTAGCGTATAAGAAGGTCATGAGGTATCTATACAAAGTGAAGGTTTTCTGTGGCTACGCTTCTTCGAAGTATTAAAACTCCGTGAACCTGTATAGGTCAATTCAGCTGCACACAATGCCTACATCAGACTTTGAAATCCCAGAAAAATACAAGTATCTGAATGGATTCGCATCCTATCATGAGTCAGTAGTCCCTATCCAATACCAAATCGTTGCACGACCCTAATGGTGGAATAAGGACCGAGGCCATACAAGGGGCGCTCCCCGTAGGCGCAAATTCACCACAAAACCCTCCATACGGGCTGTATGGCGAGAAATTCTCAGGCTCTGCCTTTACTGCCCCTCGACATGAGAACCAGCAATCGTGGCTCTACCGCATCATTCCAACAGCAGCTCATCAGCCATTTGAAGGGTCTAAGATCCCCAGACTATCAGGTCATGCCGCATCTGGCAA
Organism: Fusarium buharicum; assembly: GCA_014822075.1. NCBI lineage: Eukaryota > Fungi > Ascomycota > Sordariomycetes > Hypocreales > Nectriaceae > Fusarium > Fusarium buharicum. Next base: position 8,448 of record JAATHB010000338.1, on the reverse strand, counting down.
GCAGGAGTACATTCAAGTTCCCAATCAACTGAGATGGGACCCGTTCGATATTCTTAACGATACGGACTTCATCACAGGCCTCCGTCTGGTTGCTGGAGCTGGTGATGCAACCATCAAGTCCGGCCTGACCATCTATATCTTCAGCGCCGATCGCGATATGGACGCCAAGCAAGCCTTTTATTCTGCTGACGGTGACTTTCTGATTGTTGCCCAGTACGGGGCTCTCGATATCCGCACCGAGTTAGGCAGACTGCTTGTGCGTCCAAATGAGATTGCTGTGATTCCTCGTGGTGTTCGCTTTCGTGTTGATCTCGTCGAAGGATCAGCCAGAGGCTATATCCTCGAGTTGTTTCAGGGCCATTTTCAGCTTCCTGAACTTGGGCCCATCGGTTCCAACTGCCTCGCCAATGCAAGGGACTTCCAGATCCCGATAGCGGACTACGAGGATGACCAGAGCAACTTTGTCATTACTGCAAAATTCAACGGTCAACTTTTCGATGCTGCTCAAGATCACAGCCCGTTCGATGTTGTTGCGTGGCATGGAAATTACTATCCGTATAAGTATGACCTAGGCCGTTTTAACACCATCGGTAGTATTAGCTATGATCATCCAGACCCCAGCATCTTTACTGTGCTTACAGCACCTAGCCCTATAGCTGGAACTGCTATAGCAGACTTTGTAATCTTCCCGCCCCGTTGGCTTGTTGCAGAAGATACTTTCCGCCCTCCGTGGTATCATCGGAATACCATGTCAGAATTTATGGGCTTAATAAACGGCGATTATGATGCAAAGGCTGGAGGCAAAGGCGGCTTTCAACCAGGCGGTGCGTCTCTGCATAATGTCATGGGCGCTCACGGCCCCGATACTTAGGCCTTTGTAAAGGCATCTAGTGCCGAGCTTAGTCCTCAAAAGGTTGGACATAACAGCATGGCATTTATGTTTGAGAGCTCATTAATGTTTGGCGTTACGGAATGGTCTCTCACGCAATGTCAGAAAGTCCAAGAGCTGTATAATGAACACAGCTGGGTATCGTTGAAGAGGAGATTCTCGCCTCCTAAAGTATGATATTGGTACAGTCGGTAGCTAGCTAGTTTCTGTAATACAGTCAGTCCAGTGCGTACCTAGATAGTGAAGAGAAACTGGGCTGAATTTACTGTGGCCGTGGGTTCGGAATGTATGAATAATTGTCTACCGCTAGTTGGGTAATCTACGCCTCTGGGTGTCACTCTTAGCCGTGGCTAGATAAGCGCCAGTGCCGTCGGTCAGATCTTACCCCGCACCGATCCGAATGGTACTGTCTCGTTTATTTTCCTTGGCCATATTGTGTGCGGTATGTAACGTAGTTTCTTCAACCCAATGTCTCAGTCTTCCTACCAATTCTCCAGCGCCTCTTCCTACAACGGGTTCTTACTGTCTTACTTCTTCTGACCTAAATTTCACAACGTTTCCATGACTCCTGATGCCCCTGTCGCTAATGAGGAGACAACAAAACATCGGAGTCGGCGACCCGCATATACCATTGTAGCCTGGTATGTCCGTTAATCCCAGTGCAGCTTCTTCTGGCCCTGCCTCTTGCTCAGTCAGCCACTCACATACTGATTCCGGGCTTTCAGCGATAAATGTCGAAAACGCAAGACTAAATGCAGTGGTGGTGAGCCCTGCCACCGTTGTCGTGAGCAAAAAACCACATGTTCCTACCCACGGATGACGCGGTTCCGTTCGGCACGTCGGGATTCGTAAGTACCAAAGGCCTGCAGTAGCAGATTGCTCCTTACGCATTGTCTGTCTCGGTGGATATGGCCAATTTACTAATTTAGAATACAAGGGCTGTCGCAAGTTCGGCAATGAGTGCGGATACGATGAACCCTTTGCCCCAGCAACGGGATCTGACGAATAAAACCTCGACTGGCTCTTCGGCCGCCAGCTCAGGGCCTTCAAGACCCGAAAACTTTGACTATTACATTCGCCTTGTCGAGAATAACTTTGGTGTAGCTAGTGCTGATCCAACGAGAAAGACACCAGGGAAATCTACCACTAATTTTGTGGGAGTCGACCAGGTTCGCCAAGCCATTGAACATCGGGTTATTAGCTCTTAAGGTAGTGTCCTTGCAACTTTTGACAGGGAAACGTGGATTTCGGTCTTGCAGCTTTGGGATGAAGAAGTGGGCCTTCAATATCCGCTTCTCAATATACATCAACTTGTCTACGAGATTGATGCAACAAAACAAGACGTCACTTCAACCAAGACTTCTCCAGGTTCCACTAATCAAGACGCCGCTAATATCGCTTTTCTTATACTTGCAATACTTTCCTGTATCAAGGACGCGAGCGCAATTGAGTTGGCTGATCCCGTTGTTCAAAAGATTCATGAAGCCGCCATTGTCCAAGTTCACATTGGGCGCATTAAACGGGAATCCTTGGTGCTGTTAATCCTCATTGTGAGCACCACCATCCTCATGACCCACCCAGTCTCTACCTGCATTGTTCACAGTATACTTACTAATCTTACCTATTCTGAAGGCTGTCTATTCTTTCCTTGTCGACCGTGAGGTCCTGGCATGGAGAACTACCGGGACAGTTCTCCGGCTACTCCAAGAGATCGATTGTCAAAACAGCAATGGTCGAGACACTGAGATCGATGATAAACTCTTCTGGGCAGTCTACACACTCGACAGGAGATGGAGTTTTGGCACAGGATTGCCATTTGCTGTACCGGATACCGATATCACTCGAAAAAACCGCCTAGATGTACGTGGTGATGCGCAGGCCTGAATCCCCAACGCTAGGACCTCTGGTTGACACTCCTCTGAACAGAACGGAAGTCTGTCCTCAGCATACTTAAATCAGATGGTTTCCTACTGTAACATCGCTTCTGATGTCCGAGATTCATTCTTCAACTCCTCTACCTCAGTTGCACCATCTAAGTCGACACGCGACTTTCTTGAATTCCGTGTTCTGCAGTGGCAACAGAACCTCCCAGAGAGACTACGATTTCAAGGTTCATCGGACACTTTCGATTGTTCTAAAGAAGCACGAGGCGAGTATAAGCTTCGGTTGATGCTCTATCTAAGGGCAAATCAAATGAGGATAGTTATCCATCGCAAGTTCGCTACAAGACTAAAATCTGATACACTCGATTCCTCAACAGCTCGCAGTATGGCTGAAGTCGCTCAAGCCAACATTCATGTGCTTCTTACAATTGCTCGCGCAACTGACATCTATCACGCCCAGCACAAGACGTTCAATCACTTTCTAGAGACAGCCCTATCCTCCCTGCTGTTGATTCTCTGCTCGCCTGAGGCATCCCAGCATCCGTCGTGTTTGAGAGATGTCCTAATGGCAATGGAGTTCATTGAACAGCTTGCTGAAAAGTCACCATTTTCTGAAAATTTAAGAGATAAGTTGCAGGGCATTCAACAGCTTATCGTCGGAGTTAACGGGCAGGGCTTGGGATCGTTGAATGTTACGATGGCCAGAGACGATATAACGTCAGAAGCTTCCCCACAGAGAAACGATGGGACATCAAGTGTGCATTCTGGTCCCAGCGAGTCCGTAGTTCGACCCCGGCAGTCGGAACAAGGGGAGATGCTAACGGATCCATGCAGCACAGGGCCAGCGGTCCATGGACTGCCACTGCAGCAAGCAAAAAGCAGTGCAATCGCCAATACACAAGCTGATACAACAGTTCCATTGCCAGAGACATCTGTTCCAAAGCCCTTCCATCCAATATGGTTCACTTACGAGGGCCCATCTAACCTTTTTGTTACAAAGAATTCGTCTGGAAGCCCTCGGGCTCAAGTCTTGTCTGGGGAAAATGATTCTAGACTCGAACGAGTATGGTCACCATTATTTGCGGATGTTTCTGGTCTAAATGGAATGGACTTCACCGATGAGGATTTTGAAATGTTTCGCTCTCCGGACATTGCCGAACTATTGAAGGACTATGATTCCTTTTTTTTCTGAAAACACAGTCTCGGTAGAAGTTTGGCTCTAAGGATGCGTCTTAACCCTTAAATTAAATCCAGCTTGAGACGGTACCTGGCAAGTGTCCAGGGATGTATTATATCCTGGTATTGAGAACAATTTTATCAGCATATAAGGATTTGGAAATATATTATCACCTCTTGTAGTATGTATCACCTTATGTCTTAATCATCCTAACTCAGTTCATTTTGCCCAATGATATAAAGTAAAAGAGACACATTTCATTAACTTCCCCCCTTGTACCTATTTCTAGAACTCGCTTCAGCATCACAACGATGGGACTAACCCGTTTTAAGGGCTTGTTATTGTTACCGTCCCACACGTGTTCTACACTAATGAAACAGTTCCTTCGATGGAAATACTTATCGAAGTAAGTAAGTATGGGTTTGTGACCTTAGTTCGAGGGACAACTTGCTGTTCATAGACTTAATAATACCTATTGCCGCCAATCCTGGGGCTTCAGCAACTTAAACAAGCGTGTTGCAAAAAAGGTCACTCTAATAATTGATGATAGAAAAATTACGAGAGGTTGGACAGATGCATCGCTTTTCAGATGATGGAGTCCGGAAAGAACCACATCATTTCCTTTGGCTCTCGGACTGGCACCGCTCAGGGTTACGCTAGTAAGCTAGCCAAAACAGCCAAGGACGAGATGTAGGCTAGAACCAGTCGTTGCCGACCTTGGAGATTATAATGTCGAAAGCTTTGATAACTTGAGGGAAGCGTCGCCATGCTTCTGTTAGCCACTAATAACACTATCGAATTCTAGGCAAGACTTAATAATAGCGTTACGTTCTCCCGTGATGATAACACTCCTTTAATGTCTCTTAAGTGCGTATTATTTGGTCTCGGAAACCGCATATATAAGCATTTTAACGCCGTGTTATGCCGTGTCAGCGGCATCTTTGACCACCTATGCGTCTATATAATAGGGTTACTGGGTGGGGGTGATGCTGGCGTAGGCACTTAGGAGGGGAACCTTTTCTCCTGGAAAGGCGAGATCTGGGTGGCCCTCAGTGAGTACTTTCGTCTCAGGAAGTCCTATTCAAGGTTCCTTTCATTCTCCAGCATCATAGAAGGGGACTATCTGGACGGTTTATTACCTGAGCTGTTAACCGGTAAGCCGAGCGAAGACTCTTTTGGCAGACTTCACTAAGCTCCATTTAGATTTTGAACCTCTTCGTGGCTGAAACGATGAAGTATTGTGAGCTCCTTACCCGCAAGGAAAGACACTACATACATCTTGAACCTGCTTTAGCCTAAAGTGAAGTAAAATATTAACTGGAGACCATGCAGCCGTCTAGCCCGTTAACTCATCATGCTGAGTTAAGCAACCGCTGGGTATCTAGGCTCAACTGGACAAAAGGAGTACAGTCATGTCAGTCAAAAGCTTGAAACGCACGTATAAAGTCCTGTTTCTGCCACCCCTAACTTACAAGCTTATTTTAAAATACTAATTAAAGATTTGAGGACCTATATCTTGCCAGTTCATGTCTACTATCACCCCTGTATGTCTCTGGTGATGCTGAAAATATGGCCCGAGCTGTCGCCGACGCCGTGGTGGATGTCTTTTTGCAGTCTCGCAGCATAACTCTCAAGAAGGGGTCAGAGGCTTTCGAAGAACTGGGCATGCCTGGTGGCGCAGATACTCCCCTTCTTAGGCATCGCGTGGAGAGCTGGAAGAAGAGTGTGTTTCCGACTGTGAGTTATGTATCTGGCTGAGTCGATATGGGGTCAAGGTTTAAATGCACTTTGGGTAAAAATCCGGGGTTTCGGCGTTAATCTCTTCCCCTGACGCTTCCTCTAATTTTAACATTGTAACATAAATGGTTTTTACCTTGGCATCGGTATTCCAAACACTAGTCTCGTCTGCAAGAAGGTAGGCAACACGTTGCGATACCCTTCCACAGGCAAATACAAAAGCATGACGGCTTGGTTCAAGAGATGTGCATTATTCCAGACTATTGTTATTACGCCTTGAGATGCTCGGGTGTATCTGGCTGGTGTCTCCAGTCGGCTGCTGAGATTTCTGACAAATCTTTCAAGTTACTATATATACACATTGTCTGAGGACACTTGCTCAAATCGACTTTCTACCGCAGTGCAGCTTTTATGGCTGGGCACAGGACCACGTCTGCAAGAGTGACGTCGTCGCCCACAGAATACTTGCCAGCAGTCTTGCTTATAATCACTTCATAAGCGAGAAGACCGGGAAGCATCTGTTCCTGATTCCACTCTTGTGAAACGATTCCAAAGTCATTAAGTCTTGATGACGGAGAGATTGGTTTTGGGCTGAACATCCACGCATAGGATGTTAACCAAGTCGCGAATAGTTGCCTGCTGCAGAGGCTGGCTCGTCGGAGGAAGAAGAGGGGTCTTTTGGGGGTAAGCCTCTTCAAGGTACTCAAGAATTGCCATAGATTGGCAAATGAGGTTTCTTTTGCCGTCTGGGAACACGACTTCTAGTGTGGGAACAGTGGCTGAAGGGTTGAGGTCCGATATGTGCGACATGTCCTTCTGGTCGCCTCTCAGGAGATTTATATATTTGAAATTGAGTGAAATTTCCTTGATTGAAGCAGCTGTGCGCACACAGGCACATAACGACCGAAAGTATGTATAAAGAGTCAGCTCGGGTTCCGTTGTGGCCATTTTGTTTGTCATGAATTATTTTGCTTAGGGCGGAGTGAGAACTTTCGAAAGGTCTAACGGCAATGCTTATAGAAGTACCACAATATAAAGGTGCTCTAGCTTTGGTATATAAAGAAATACTCAAAAGACGTAGATGTTGCTTATATCACCGTCCTTGTAATTATGAACAATCTCCTTGCTAGAACTTTGCACCACAATCGGTCCAGGGTAACGGACCCCAGGTTCTGTCTCTGTGCCCGAGGTCCGCGCTATGCAGGATATAGAGATAACGCCTTTGTCCGAGGTTCAGTGTTTGACCCACTTAGTTGCCCCATGCTACTGAGTTGAGGGCGGAATCGCTTATTGAGAGCCGAAGGAATCGGTTTCAGCGGAATTGTACTACGAGGAGACTTTCACAGTTAGACAAAACCATGACACATTAAATCTGTGACAAGGGTTAGCAATCTGAAATGCCAAAAGCTCAACAACTCATCTACATTGGCTTGGAGGAGGAAGGTCCTTGCACAATAAATGAAAGCTACAATCATTCTAGCAACCTGTCTCTCTCTATTCATGGGCCCACCTCAGGTAATCTTCAGTTCATAGCAGTGGTATTCTATCATTGCAAACTCTTTCTCTGTTATCAACATGACCCAACACTCCTGGTTGGATATCCCGGATGAGTCTGACTTCAGTCTTGACAACCTGCTGTTCGGTATCATCAGTTATGGGGAGTCCACCTCGCCTCGTCCTGCTGTTGCAATCGGGACTCATGCCCTGGGCTTGAAGGTTCTGGCCGACCAAGGTGGATTCTCTGACCTCCCTGGAGCTCAATCTATTGTCGGAGCCTTCAACGAATCAACTCTCAATAGTTTCGCTCAACTCGGATGCTCTGTACACGGCAAAGTACGCGAGCATCTTCGCCAACTTCTGCTCAAAGATACACCCTTCCCTGGTCGCTTGCGTGACAATAACGAACTTCGCTCCGCTATTCTGGTACCATTGTCCACGATAAGGTGTCACATACCGCTTCAGATTGGAGATTATACCGACTTCTATGTGGGCAAGAACCATGCATATAACGTTGGCGTGCTTTTTCGCGGTCCTGCCAACGCACTACAGCTCAACTATACCCACTTGCCTGTGGGCTACCATGGGCGCGCCTCCTCTGTGATTGTCTCAGGAACTCCGGTCCGTCGCCCTTGGGGGCAGATAGTCAACGAGAACAAAGAGCCCATCTATCACCCAAGCAAGCGTCTCGATATAGAACTGGAACTTGGCATGTTTATCTCCAAGCCGAACAAGCTCGGTTCTCCCGTTCCTGTTGGAAAAGCGGAAGAGTTTATCTTCGGCTATGTTCCGATGAATGACTAGTCAGCACGCGATATCCAGGCTTGGGAGTATGTTCCTTTAGGGCCGTTCAATTCTAAAGACATTGCCACAACTATTAGCCCGTGAGTTGTTCTCACCGACGCACTCGAGCCTTTCCGAACCGATGGAATCCCCAACGAAACCTCCCTCAAACCCTACTTGAAAACAGATGCCGCCAAGCAAGCCTTCAATATTAACCTTGAGGTTGCTGTCAAAGGCAAGCATACTACACTCCAAACTCTTGAATGGATTACGAGGCACTAACAAGCTACCATTCAGGCTGTGATAGCGAGCAATCAACTGTCATTACCCGTTCGAATGCTCGAAACTTGCTGTGGTCGTTTCCTCAGATGGTTGCTCATCATACGGTCGGTGGGCGCCCTCTTAACGCTGGTGACCTCCTGGGCTCTGGAACCATCAGTGGCACAGAACAAGGAACTCAAGGCAGTTTGTTGGAGCTGTCA
>JAATHB010000336.1:0-43880 GCA_014822075.1 Fusarium buharicum | reverse complement strand
CCGCCGCCGCCGCCGCCTCCACCTTCGTATGAACCCGCTTCTTCCGCCTCGCGTCACCTTTCCTTTGGCGACCCCTCTGCGCCCCAGTACCCAGCTCCTCGACAGTATGCGCACCAGCCTGGCTTGCAAATATCCCCCGTATCAGCCACTGGTTCCTACCCCCCAACCGCCCAGTCGCCGTACCCTAAGCCTGACACGTCTTACGGCTACGTTAATCGCAACATTCCCTCAGCATGTCCTTCGCCTGCCCCATCATTGAAGCACGATCTGGTACGACCGACGACAATCCAGCAGCACCTACGTTCCTCCTTCTCCATCAGTTTACTCTACCGAAGGCCACAACCGACGAGAATCGCAACCTTCATTCCCACCCACGCCTGCTGCTGCTCCTCTTCCTCGTCCCTTGCACAGCCAGGCTTCCCTGCCATCTCTCAAGATTGCTGACCTTGTTTCGCCCTTACCTCCTATTGAGGCGCAAACTGACCCTGCCCCTGCACTTCCTTCTATCTTCACTGGGGGTAAGCGCAAGCACGAGAGCGTCTTTGCCCAGAGCACAAGACCACTTCACAATGGTGAGCGACAGCTAGACCCTCATTACGGCAAATCCCACCGTGGTCTCACTCCTGAACCTCATCACGGCATGTACTCGAGAGCAGATGGCCAGATCGGTATTGTCACATTCAATGAGTACGAACCGTAAACATCGAAACCTCGTACGACTTGGCTAGAGAGGCGCAAATTTGGTATCGTAGCGTTGTGTATTACTATTCACCCAAAGACTGGGGGACTACCTATGGAAGACGCATGAGCGGCAATGCAATGTTTAGGAGTTCAGGCGCAAATATTTTTGACCAATGGGAATGTCAACTCGGGGTATGGATCGTCTTGGGGACAGTGAGACTATTTACACGTTGGATCACGGAAAGATTTTGGGTTTCCCATGATCACGAACAGACACAGACACACACAGACACACACACACAACGATATTTCTTTTCTTCATTTTCATGGATCTACTCTCATTCTGGACATTTCATGTCATCGATGCTTTCATATTGGCTACGTTTCCTATCTCACATGGTACTCATTTTCAGTTTGGCATTAAAACTACGTTATGTTGGCCCTGGCAAGGGTTGCTTTGTGTGACGCTACTTGGCTACCGGAGCAACTACCTAGGAATCTTGCTCCGTTTGTGGGATTAAGGGCAGGCCTATCTATCTATGATGGATACTATCCCTGCCGCGAGTTATGCTTGGGAACAGGATACTCTTCTACATCTTACAACTGGTTAGGCAGTTATTAAAACATTCACAACATAGGTGGATCATTGACTTGTGACATTTGATTTAAAATGTGAGTGATGGTTTTCCGGACTAAGCACAACCATGTCCAGTATATTGAAATTCCCGTCTTGTAGCTTTTGGAGTTCCCACACACCCAACGGTTTTGCATCGACATAACTCATCAGGTATTCAGCATAACTTGACAGAAATAAAATACAAATATGAAGCTCTTAGTTCAGCGCTACAAGCGTCTACTTGAATACTCTACCTATGCACTAGCTCGATGATCATCCGGTGAAAGCCAAGGTACCTAGCAGTACGTATCCGTATACGCGGGCAGGTTAAATCGACGATGACCTTCCGATGGAAATTGCAGTATCGTAAATCTCGCGGGGACTGGGGATTCATTAGGTAAAGCACCAGCATCGAATGGATCCTTGCAACTTCCTTCCGTTCCATCCATTCCATGCCAGTGGAGGTCAGTGCTCGCCCTGTTCGCTACTGCTGCAGGTACGTCGCATCCCCGTCCCCGCTCCTGCCATTCTCGGGTTGCGTTGCTGGTTGCCGTGGTGAAATCACGTGTGACCATGGATCCAATATCAACAAAGCCATCCACTCCAACCTTCCGTTTGAGCTTCACCAACGGTTCTGTTATTCAGCCACTTCCCGTTATGCCGCGTTGAACTTAAAATCTTATCAACGTTTCCCCATTGTTACTTGTTACTCGATGTAATCGTGCTTTCGAGCTCGTACATTATACATCTCGTTCCGAGAGCGACCCAACCCAACTTACACGCATACACCATATCACACTATCAATCTTTAAACATCGAGTGAGCCCTTCTCCATGGGTCGGCCACCCAATCGCCGCGCTCTAAGCGCGAGTCGGTTTCATGAGGGTTCCATGAATGATCGAACCTCTGCTGTTCCTCCCGTGCAGTTCCTCGGTCCTGATGAGTTCGCTGCACTAGAGCGTCCCGTTATCACAAAGATCAAATCGAACAACCCTCGGCCGATGAGCGATGACTGGGCCGACAAGCAAGTAAAGAAAGGCAGACTTCTGGGCCAGGTCTGGGACGAGGTCCGAGGAAGGCTGGGATTCAGGAAGGAAGGTGAAGAAGAGAGAGGCTTGAGAAAGCGGTCGAGAAGTCGCAAGCAAGATCTGGAGGAACAACGTGGGAGGCAGAGGGAATGGGAAGAGCAATCTAAACAGGAAACCAAAAGAGAGGCAAAGACTGCGGATGAGACTCCAAGAAGCGACATGCCAAGTCGGGAAGAGATACTGGCCAACTATCACCACTTGATGGCATCCGGCTTTTTCACTTCTCACGCTATACAGTCCACTCGTCAACCGCCCCCCGGCTCGGTTCGGCCCTCTTCTCAACGTTCTGCTCCCGCCCCTCCAACAACTCTTGTCGAAGCTTTGTCTCAAGCACCCACGCCTCAAGACGCAACTCCTCGAACATCCACCTCCAGGTCACCTACTAAGTCACCGTGCAAGGCGAAACATACACCCAGACATGACACTCCCAAAGACGGCTCGCGAGCTGCTACGTACGATGAGCTCGTCGCGTCAGGATTCTTTACGCCCCCAGCTCCTGACTACGCTCCACCACCAACACCCAGGGGTGCCGCGCCCGCCCCAACGGTACCTACAGGCCAAATGTCGCGAGATTATCTGCAACCGCCTCGAATGACTAGAAGTACTCGAGCACCGACACCCTCGACTCCCCACGCGCCCTCTCCTCTTCAATCACCTGCTAGTGCATCATCCAGGGGAACCAAGCGGGCTGCAGCTGACTCCAACTCTGACGATGAAGAAGAAGCAGCCCGGGATCCTCCTACCCCAAAGAAGAAGTTGCGCAAGTCTACCTCTCGTGACATCACTCTTCCGAGGCTACGGAAAGTCGCCTCTCGCCGTAACATGCTCTCCTCTCGACGTAGCGTCTCGGGACCCCATGGATCCGGAAAGGAATCTAACATCGCCCGTCGTGTTCTTGGGCGTTTACCAGGGGGTAGTGGCCGGGGCTCCTTCGATGTTGACAGCCGACAGGTGTCTTCTGCTAGATGCAGCACCGAAGAGTCTAGATCACCACTACAGGAGGTTCAGTACTCGCGAGTTCTGCGGCCACGTAAGAGCGTCACAGAAACGCTCTGCGTCGTGCCGAATGCCAACAGGGGCATCCCCAATGTGCCCAATATCCCCGAGAAGTTTGCCAGGTACAGCCAAGATACCGAGAACATTGCTCCGACAGTACGTTCTCGTTATTAGCCAATGGCAAGAGCATCTACCTTCAACATTATTAGTGGTACACAACAGTACATGAGATATTTGCAACAGATAATGGCAATAGTGAGATGAAGACATGGGCATTTACCCTTGGCCTCTCACCAGCGGCGGATGGAAGCCTTTTTTTTCATGCGGCCACGACCTTTGTTTTTTTCGGTTCCTTTCATGACGGGATTGTTATTTGTATTCACGTGGGAGATATCCATGATGACATGCGACATGACTGTTTTCGATTGTTTCTGATGCCTCTCTTCATCCATGCCTCAACAAGGCCATTGGACATGAGAGCTTCTGGCTTTGGGATTTCGGGGTTATGGTTTCCTTGGATCGAAGGGAAGATGTATTGGTTTATTGTTTATATGGAAAAGGGCACAATTGCGGAATACGGTCCTTGTCTTACAAGTAGCTGGTGCACTTAGGAGAAAGGCTGGAATCTGGGCGTTTAGAGGTTAACTTGATATGACTATAGTAATGAACGATTCTGGTGATGCCTTGTTCTCGTGCTATGTGAGCATGTATTGAAAGCGGGGCCTAGCATCTCGACCTAAGATTGCATTCCCCTAACTGAACACCAAGACAACTCCTCTACTTGTTCTGAAGTCGAGACAATCAAGCCGGACAAATATGGGCTTGGATTTGAGTATCAGTAGACTTGAAGCAGAATACTTTACGGCAACCAAGTCACATAAGCAAAATGATTGGGGAATAAAGGCTGTTCATTTCGTCTTTTCGCTCTGGTTCTATATATATACAGTCTCCTCGCTTGCTTTCTGACCCACCCAATCAACCCAAACCTAGCAAGCAGAAACACCGCCTTTGTTCCTTTCCAGCAGACTTCCAATTGTCTGATTGTAAAACAGTCAACAGTTCCGACTTCAAACCTTCTATATTGCCCAACCATGTTGCTCATCTCACGAGACACCAAACAACAAGTGATCAGAGCCTTTCCTTTCATGCACCTCCTGCTTCATCTTTGCTGATATCCCTCCACCTTGTCATAACGGCCAGAAAACATAAAACAGTAACCATACGCCGAGACCCATGACTCGATATGGGTCTGAACGAACGAAAAGTAAGAGGAATGTAAGAAGAATATGTGCTTATCATAACAGACAACAAAAACCAACAGACTCCAAATCGTTTATAAGATAAAGAACGCCTCAGATTAATGAGCGCAAAACGACGAGAAACACCGTCATGAATCATGTCATACTTCAACAGCCCGGTCTGGTAGATTTTGTTGAATTAGTTGCTGGGTCTTGTGGAGTCCGTTTTGGTATAGCGAGCGAATAAAAGCCCAGACAAAGGTAAAGAGCGAGGGGAAGTAGCTGTACAGCATAGCGCAAACCATTACAAGAAGAAGAGGAATCTGTATATGGGTTAGCTTTAGGTTGGGTATGAGATTCGGCTCAGGGTGACTTACCCAGATGAAGAATAGATTGCGGTCACTGCTAATTCTCTTCATCTTGACCTCGTGTGCTCGGAGGAACTGCTCTTGTTGCTCCTTGGTGATGGCGTTCTTGCGACCGATCTTGAGCACACCTGGTTCCTCTGTCTTGACTTCGGTAACCTCAACTGACTGAGTCTCGGTAGTGGTCACCTGGTCGTACAAGGTCGCGCATTTCATATCAGCCTCAGCCTCGACAGCAGCATGAGCCACAGAGGCTTGCTTTCGGTCGAGCTCTTCCTGGGGATAGATCTCTTCATACGCCGGGGGTGCTGGTGCGGTTGCTTTGGAAGATGAATCCCACCAGCGCTGAGGCTGCTCGCCCTCAGTTTCTGGTCGTGGCGCCGCCATACCTGGCATCAATTGCTGAAATCGTCGCATGAATGGCGCTTGGTAGTCAGGCAACATGGGCATGCCAGGCAGGGCAGGCATCTGAGGCATCTGAGGCATCTGGGGGAGGTGTGGCAGGTTCTGGAATTGCACAGCAATCGACTGCTGGAATTGGTGGAGCTGCTGTTGGAAATGCTCCTTCAGAGCAGCAGATGCAGCAGCCATAGCCGTCGCGGGGGGTGCTAGTTCTTCCTGAAGTTCACCGGTATTTTGACGGCGAAGATTAGGCCGCTCGCGGTCTTGCCTGAACCCACTAGCTCGTCTCATATTCAGGTAAGTATTGTCATCTGGATCTTCATCTTCAAAGTCCCCTGAAGTGTATTCGGGGCTCTCTTCACTCGAGTCCGGAGAAATTGGCTCCTCGTGAGTATGAACCTTGGTCATAGGCTCCCAGAGTGACCGCAGCGATGTGGCGCTGCTGGCTCGGCTGTGGAGCGAGCCACCACTGCTACGAGAGCGGACATGACGCTCTGAGCGGCGAATGGCGCGTAGCACAGCACGAGACTGAGCAACATCAGCAGCAGCGAGGCCAGATATGCTTCGGAGCGTGGGGTCAGCACCGTTCAACATCAGCCTTCGTACGATCTCAGGCTGGTTGTGGATAGCGGCGATATGCAGAGGAGTGAAGCCGCCCTTATCCCTGGCATCGGGGTTGGCACCTCTAGCCAACAAAGCAGCGACGAATCGGTGGTAGCCCAGGGAGCAAGAGAGGTGAAGCATGGTATGGCCAGTAGCCCTCTTGAGATCCAAGCGAGTTCTATGCGTGCTGTCATCGAGGTCAATAAGATCGAGACACTTCAATAGCTGTGACTCAAGGTGAGCATAAGGAGCATGGCTAAACATCTGGCCACCAGTCGACGGGCCGGCTGAGGAACCACCCGACCAGCCCGAATTGCCGTCAGTCAAGATCCTCCGAGCGAGATCGCTAACGTCAACCATTTGGCCTGACATCTTTTGTCCCAAAACCCCTAGTGCGATTCGAATAAGCTTGTCTTCGCTATCGTCGACATACTTGAAGACAGGCGGCTGTTTGCCCATTGGGAAGGCTTGGGCGGCCTGTGCTGTCTGGTGTTTGAAAGTGACAGCCACAGCTCCAGCAACGGGGGATGGCGGTAATAAGCAGACTAGCGATGATTCTCCCCAGAACGTGGTAGTTGTGGCCTTCTGGTCGCCAAACCAGACTTCGAGTCCCTGGAAGAAGGCTGCACCCAAGACAGTGACCTCGATGCCTCCGGTTATTGGGCCCTCATTTGGGATGATCTTATGAATGACTGGGGGCGCTCGTGTCTGGTTCATACCAATAGGCAAGGTGTATAAATTGCTGCTCAGAGCCTGGGCAAACTGGGTTTGAGGATTAGGAGCAACGCCATTTCTAAGCCCGTTTGGACTAGGAGCCCGGCTTGGATGTCCCGACGCAGGCGCCGAGTAAAGCTGAGACATGGCCAGGTTGTCCATGCTCGCAGAGCGGTTGTTAGTGAAGAAGGCTGGCTGGTCATTGCTGCTGGGCGTTGGGGGGCCGGTACCAAAGGCCAGAGCTTGCTGTCCGAACAAAGACTCGGGTTGTGAGAAGGCACCAATGTTAGGTGTAAAAGGAGATGTAGCATTGGGCAGCTGGTTGTTCGTCTGAGCACTGGGAGAGGGCGAGGTGTCCACTGTGTCCAGTCGAGTCATGGTCAACCCATTAGGCACTCTCGAAGCGCTAGACTTTCTCTTCTTGGCCGACGGGCCACCCATAGTTGGTGAAGCAGGGCGTGAGAGTGTTCTGCTAGTGGCACCCGTCGGTGTTGTCTTGGATGACACGGACGATTGGTACGAGACCTGACTATTCCTTTGAACACTTGATAGATCGCCATTGGATGGCGACATACGGAATCCACCGTTGGGTGTGGGTGGTAGAAGAGCACTGGCATCGATCGCAGGTTGAGGAACAGGAGCTGGTATGGGAGCTTCTGGGATGGCTGGCTGAGACGCCGTGAGTTGGGCCATTGGGTGAGTCTTGTGGTCATCAGTAATCATGATTGGGTTTGACATGGCCTGAGCGACAACTCGATCCTGGTAGTCCTTGATGGTGAAGATGACGTTGAATCCCATCTTCTCGCCGTGGTGTCGACAATAGCAGGCAATGCGCATTGGGGCATCGACTTGCATGGCACCATTGGGTACAGCTGGCTCGGGACGGCCTGTGGGATCCATAACACCGCTAATAGGCTGCCACTCCTTGACTTCTTGTGTGTTAAAGACAATCACACGGCGCTCCTCGTCCTGACTCCAGAGCTTCTCTTCATCCGGCTTCTTGATCTTTTTCCGTGCCGCGCGCTTGCGTTCTCTGGTTATGCAGCCTTGGCATATACGCACATCGCCGCCGTTCTGGGGTGAATTCTCATCGTCGTCCAGAGGAGGCAAGTAGCCCTGGGGGTGAGAAGCAGCACGTTTTAATGCATTCTCCCTCATACCAGGACCATCCATGGCACTGGTGCATACCAGTGAGACATAAAGTTCCAGCATGTCTGGGGACTTCTCAGGTGTTGGCTTTACCATAAGCTTGGGCTTTGAAATAGTGTGGGCTGGAAGATGCAGCTTGGTAACCCCAGGCGGTACTGGTGATAGGGCCATTTTGATAGGGATCTGAGTCTCGACCCGCGACTTGAGAGGCGTGGGCAAGATCCTCAACTCGCATCGCCCAGTAAAATTAAATGGTGCGGGCATTGGCATCTGTTGCGGCATGGGCATAGGCTGGCTCATCTGACCGCCAAAGTGCATGGGCGTGGGCAAGACATCGGGTGCAGATTGTGCCGTCACATCTATCTTGTTTGGCCACATGTGCTGCCCACTCAGTCCTCCAGTGCCGACTCTCGAGAAGTCCACTGGATTATGAGGAGAGGGCGAATTGAACAAGGCGGCTGGTGAACCGTCATGGCTCATTACCAGATTAGACATGGGTGATACTTCGCGTGATGCCGTTGTTTTCAATCCGTTCATTGCTGAAGATACCGAATATTGCTTCAAATTGGTCAGTAAATTACCCAGCCCGACGTAAAGAGTTGTATGGGGCGAACATACTGAAGGGGCTTTTTGATGTCCCTGTGATTTCTTCTTCTTTGGTGTTGCATCCTTGCTAGGGCTTTTCAACTGCATTGTCGGCATAGGAGACGGGGCCGAGTTTTGGCCGCCGTTTACAGCCTCCGGACTGCTCGAGGCGCTTTCAAAGTCAAAGGCACGATCGAGGTACCCATCGTCGTGATTAGAAAAATTGTAGATACCATCGAGCGAAGCGTCAGCGTGGTCGCGACCAAATGCAAAAGCAGCGTCGTCATCGCCAAAAGCAGAAAACCCAGGATTTGCCCATTCCATCTTTATATCTCCGTCCTCCATAAACCCATCGGGAGGGTTCATGGCCGTCTTAGAGGATGTCGAACTAGCCGTGCGTTTGGAGGAAGCAGACTCGGACGAAGAGTCTTGATATGAGCCGTTTGGAGAATCAGGAAAGGGAGCCGCATTCAATTCTTGGGGAGACAGAAATGCCTTAGGATAGGTACCGCCAAGCGATTCTAAGGTCTGGAGAGTATCTGGGCTGTTGGAAAAGTCGAAAGGATTCGAAGCGCCGAGCTCGTCATCGGAAAAATCGTTGAAATCGCCGCCCGACATAGCAGCACCTGCGATGAGAGGGCTGCCTGGGCCAGTGGGAGCGGGTGTCATGACCAGCGAGCGAAAGCTGGATCGTCCCGTAGGCGCCGATGAAAGGTGAACGAGGTGGTGATTGAATGGTGCAATTGAATTTGGTGTCGCAAATTACCGTCGGTGTCGCGCGGGGGTGTTCGCAGAAACGTTCAAGGCATCGACACAGGTAAACTCAATTGTGAACCGCTTGGAATACAGAATATCGATTGTTAGGGCAAGCCGCAGTTGATTTTTTGGGAGTAGATTGTGTTGTTGACAGAATATGGGCGTTGATCGATTTGACGATAACCCGTAGTTGTTGGGGGCAAGAGTGCAATATGGATGGATAAGCCCCTAGACGCACGCGAACACAGCGGGCACAGTCGGTAGGTCGGTCAGTGGAAAAACGAGACGGTCAGGGTCGTCTGGTGTCGTCAACCCCTGGTCGAGGTTGCGTCCTCGCAGCGAGGTGTGGCTTGTAGATAGGCTGACGAAGAGCGAAATAATTACAATATTCGTATACGGCAAGGAGGGGATGGTGTTTACCGGCGGGAGAGAGGAATAGAACAATGAAGCGAAGAAAGACAGAGGGATGGGATTAATTGATGCGATGGACGGTCTGGGCTAGAAGCTGTTGCTAGTCGCTGGTGTCTGTACAAGTGGAGATGTTTGAACAGGCATTTGCCTGGCCGGGCTCGCCTTCTGATGGGCTAGCTTGATGGGTTGAGGGTTGTGGGCCGTGACTAGGCTGGACTGCAAGAGCATGTCTCTCTTAACTCTCTCAAGTCGTAAATGTGTCTTTGTGTGTGTGTGTACGTGGAGACCACGTCTTTGGGAAGTGGTGTGGATGTTCTTGGTTTACTTGGCCTTGAGCGATGGAGCGAGGTGGTGGAAGTGAGATACCGTGGTGGCAGTGGCGGGGGCTGGTATCCGTTGTCGGCGCGGCCAGTGCGGTTGAGGTCGGTTTCGCACAGTGCTGGAACCCGTCCATTGTGCGTCTTCCGTACAGTGCCAGTCCCGGCTACGCACATATCGGGCCTGTGCGCCCGGCATCCCGTACTTAGGATCCCCTCGCAGACCGGTCTCTATGGGATACAAGCCAGGTATCAATCCACATCTAGATCTGTGTGTTGTACCTGAATGGTTAATTCCCGTTGCATTGGCTCGAGAACACACCGATACTGATTTACGTGATCCAGAAGATGCGCCTATCGTAGACAACCACGATGTACTTAGGACCATTTAGGTCACCAGCTTTCCGTGCACATCTTCCCTCATTTACTTGCAAAATTACCTGCTGGCTGGGAATGGGATTTGCTGCCTTCACTGTGCCAAATGCTGGAGGCGGGGAATGACGATGGTCGCTATTATCCTTGTATCCAACAACTCATCAAACAACCAGAGAGGCCTCGCGTATTACGCAAGCTACAAGTCTTCTTATTACCGGAGAAACGACATTGTTTAATGTTCTCGAAACACAGCTGGGCAACTAATGACCAGCCCGGCTTCAACCACGCACAAGGCGATTCCCCTCCAATGATAACGCACTCGGATGGAGATGTTGATATTCCCAGGGCTTAAGCAGCCAGACGGTCCGATGCTACAAGCGATTAGCAAGCTTCCATCGAGAAACAGATGGTACCTGAGTACCAAGACCCTGTTAGTGCAGGCTGACAAGTTTGGCGTCGGGCCCCCTCCCTGTCCATCAATCCCGTCGCTCACCTTGACTCACAAGTCTCCCACGGGGCATTATCATGGGACACCCGGGCGTCCATGGGACCAACACTTGACGTGCTATCTCGTGCCATGCAATTATGTCTTGACGAAAGAAAGCAACCCTTATTTCTTTCGTAAGGGCAGAGACAAGTTTCTTTACAAGGTGGAGTTTGAGACATTGATGGAGGTGGACTAGGGACATCCTCCACCGAAAAGAAGACCCTGTAGATCCAATCCAATCCAATCGACCTCTCTCAGGCTCCCCCTTCCCATTCCCCTGGAGCCCCCGTCTTGACACAAGCGAATCACGATGATTCAAGCCTCAATTGCAAGTTTCCAGAGGCTGGACTCTGCCCCTCCCAATCCCGCTCCCAAACGGTACGTATACAACTACGGACTCTACAGTGCCTCGCTGTCCCCGTTCCGCCTCGGTGGACGGCTCCAGCTTTCCCCGGCTTTGCGTAACTGTCCCAAAGAGGAAATCGAACATGAACTTGGCCAAGGCATTGCAGTTTGTTGAGCTCTCATCTTTATTCAAGGTCGTATTACCCGTACCTAGGCAATGACGACGATGACGCCAGCTGAATTTGAAAAACAGGGCATTTTTGTCTGAGAATACAGCGTCTGCTTGCATTTGCCTCTTGATGAACCGCTATCATGTTCCATGATTATCAAAAGGGTTTCAATATGGAAAAGAAAAGAAAATGTCGGGCCGGTGAGTTCTAGATCTGTACAAGTGTTAGCAGGTACAGCAAGGTTACGCCAAGTGTTGTGCATGTGTGTGTTGTCTGCTTATCTCTAGCCGCTAGGCATCTTATTAGAGAAGGGAGCACAGATGGATTTGGCAAAACCATTTACTCTATCACATCTTTAACTCAGCTTCGTCCAATCCCATCATCGTCTTGACTTGAGATTTTCTTCTTATTCTGCAACACTTAGACCGCCACTTAGACCACGTTGATCCCTTCTGTCGCCCCTTGCGTATAGCCTTATACATAACTTGCCAGCAACTACTGGACGCAACAGAAACATGCATCGATAACGTTAAAGAGTTGTCTTCTCATGTCTTGCAATACGTATCACAACCAATCGGGCAGTATGAAGACAGCCTCCAAGACTATGGCGACTTCCTTTCTATCCTGCCATCCCACAACGTGCGGGCGTTGGCTTGATGCGATACGGTGCCCTTGCCTTGGCCCAGGCCGTTTCTACATGTCTGATAGACGCCAGCATCCCAACATGCATTGGCCAGCAGGGTTATCAAGCCCAGCCGTTGCCTTGTGGCGTACTGCACAGTACTACCAATGCTTGGAGATGGAGTTGGTTGAAGCCACAGACCCTTCTTGTCTCTTGTTAATGCCAAACCCTCCAAGGACACGCGGCAAATGCCTCTTGAAGCAGGGGCTCGTTGGACCAAATCCTCCGTGCCACACAGTGGTGTAGTTACACAAGATGCAACGGTTGATAAACGGGCTGTTTTGACCTCAGATAACACACTCAATTCTCACCCTTGGCAAAGAAGCCTCTTATTTCAAGCCATTCCAAAAGCCTTGAACAAGACAAACCCTTGAACACTTTTATCAAGAGAATTGCACTTTTTTACTATCGTCCGGCATGTTTCCGTAACCTTTTTCTTAACACATGCAAGATTGCGGCTGCGTTCTTTACCAAATGAGGCACTTACACGCACACCTCGCCAACCTTCCGAGCACACCAGCTGGGGTTGACATGCTGCAACAATTATCAAATGAAATAAAGTGAGGATAATACGGTGCTGCTACCAACCAACATGCGGTTCTGTTGCATTCTACAGAAATTCGGGTATGAGGGTGCGACATCGGCTATCTTTGATGTTGCGTTGCGGTTCCCAATCATGATCTGAGCAACTCATGTTAGTAGGTATCCAAAAGACCTGCACTTGGATGCATTGGTTAACTAACAACTCCATAAAACTCGGCTCCTATACCGCACCTTGTATGCATGTACAGTTAAATAAGTGTTCAGTCATTTTGCGGTCCACCTCCGGCGAAATCTCGACAACAAAACCCGCACCTAACCAACACTATCTTTTCTCGATTGATTCGACTCTGCAGAAACGAGGCGTTTACCAAAATCACTCTGACATCACCCTCATCAAATTATAGTCTAGCTTCTCCCTGTTAACCACTTGGTCCATTGCTCAATCTTTAAGTGAATTATCGTCGCCCGCAATCTGTCCAACGGCCCGATCTTCAAGTCCTCGGGCCGCTTCTAGTTGGTTTGGTAACGGAGAGGCTTGCTTGTGTGCTTGATTGTTATTATTCGATCATCTTCAACTACTGCTGTCTTTGGTAGAGTGAGAAGAAAATATCGCAATGGTCGTTCCGACTAAAAATCTATGCGGTTGCCCAACACCTATCTATGGTCTAGAGCTTATTTTCCCTCGGTCAATGCACCCTCCAGAGCTACGTTTTTCTCCGAGTCCTTGATGCCCCCAAGTGTAAGCCACCTGGTACGATCTTCGAGAATATCCTCATAGGTAGGATAAGCTTGTAGCCACTCTGATAGGGATATCTCTCACTCCGACTTGAGACGGTGAGGGTTAACGGCTTCTCAGCTCACCTTGGCTTGACAGTCAAGCGCCCGTTGTCACCTCCAAGACACCCAACCCCCCACGTCCAAGCATGTAATCCAAGATCTACTGTGCGTTTCTTGCGCGCGGATCATGAGCCACATACCCGCCTCCGGCTGCTCTACCCGATACTCCAAGAGGCCGGAGACTAGACATAGCCTCATATCATGCAGTAGCAAATGATCCTGGCTAGGCAATCATGCATGTACTCTTATTAATATGATAAGCCACGAATCTCATCACGAAAGAGTACCCTTGTGTCTGTTGCTATGGCTCGTCCTGTATTGAACTATGCCGTCTTCGGGGTTACTGTCACGTTATATAGAAACCCTAGGAAGGCTGCTTACCTATCCGTACATCTTATCAACTACCTTGAGAAACAAAATATGCACAATTACAACCAGTAACAGCAGATGGCAAAGCCACTCGGTGGTCTGATTCCGCTAAGTAGAGCCAAGTACAGCAGAGTGCACATACTGATATCGTCACAAGAGTAAAGCAGAAACATGAGAGGAAAAAGAGAAAAAGAAAGAAAAGGTCGTGATAAAAACCTCGCAAAACCCAGTAGCTTAGACCAGATGAACCAATCGCTTTGCCCCTATCCTTAGATACAACCACAACCCCGCAGAATAGCACCATGGGTGATGTCGACCTGACTGATAGGTGTAACTCCTGACCCGCCTTTCCTAACCTCGATCTTTATACACGCGGCCCATTGGCCATTTTTGAGCTTCTTGTTGCTCTCGACAACAAGAGAGCCTCAAACTTTGGGCATCCTAGATCCAATATTGGCAAGATGGTCTGCTGCAATGTTACCCGCATCGGTGCTGTGTCCCTTTACCCACTTGAAGTCAGTCACCGCTCCGGCTTGATTCCGCTGCTTCCTTTTGGCCAGCAGATCCCGTATGATATCCTGGTTCTTTACGACGCCTCCTGCTGCCGTCCTCCACCCGTTCTTCTCCCAACCCAGACCCCACTCAGTAATGCACTGGATCGAGTACTTGCTGTCACTCACGATCTGCACCCCTTGTGTCAGCGGTACGATCTCGAGTGCTCGTAGCATCGCCATCAGTTCAGCCCGTTGGTTTGTCTGAAGCTCGCCAGGGAGACGTTCTGAGAGGTTGCGTTCATCCTTGGGGCCAAAAAACACTCCCAGACCGGCGGCTGCGCCAACCTGTCCATTTGCAAGACTGCTGCCGTCGGTGTAGATCTTGATGATTTCTTTACCGTCGGCTTTTACTCGAGGTTCCGACTTGAAAACATTGCCGAAGAGATTGGGTGGTGGCTCATTCAACTCGAACGAAGCTGGGGTGTACTGCTGCTGAGGCCGTGATTCACGCGTTGGTCGGGGTTGTCGTTGAGACTCTGGTTGAGGTTCCGGTGGAGCTTGTGGTCGAGGTTGTTTTTGTCCTCCTCTTCCATCCCCTATCCCCAAAGCCTCGCACGTCTCCCGGGTTCCCTCCTCTCTGATAAAATCTTCCGCCTGTTCGCGTGTGCTAAATTTCTTGTATCTCTGCCCCGGGACGCCGCTGATAGCATCTTGGCACTGTGACCAGGTTGGATAGATGCCCGGCGGGCTGCCTACTGCCACAGCATAGAACTTCTCAGGGCCCTTGGTATCCGGTGCTTCCTTGCCGTCGATATAGTCCTGAGCCTCCTGTCGCGTCTTAAACGACTTAACTGCGCGTAAAGCAATTAGTCTGTGTCATCTCTGCGCTCGTTCATGTTAGCTACTCACACATTGAACCTCTGAACCCTGTCGTCTGTTGCTGGCATTCTGCATAATTCATGTAGATACCAGGTATGTAGCCTCTCCGCACAGCATAGTACTTTGTCGCAGTTTCCATCTTTCTCTTCTTGGATGAGCCCGCGCCAGCCCCGTCATAGGGGGCACCACGCCTCTTATTCATCTCGACGTCGTGTTCGTCTGTGTAGTCGTCGCTGCTGTCGCATGGATCGTCGCCCGTGGTAGTGGAGGTAGCGAGAAGAAAGTTGAAAATCGACAGGTCAATAGCTGTGCTATCTGCTGCATGCTCCTGCGGCAGCGAGGCGTTTATACGTCGGTCACAACGGCCCGGCGGCCCTTTGATGGAACTCGAGAAGCAACGGGCGGTTGTGATGGTACTTGTAGAGGCAGAGATGGCGGCACGACAGTAATAGCGGCTGCCAACGAGTCAAGGGAGACGCATAACGGTCATAAAAAAAACAAGAAGAAAGCCGCAAAGAAACAAAATGGTCTTACCCCCTGCTTGTCGGTTTTACTACAAGCCCCACGCAGTGCAGTCGCGAGCTTCTTTGCGATGGGCCTAGCCGTGTTGCAAGGGATTTGAAAGATCCAAGTGTAGAGCGTAGCCGATCTCCATACAAAGAGGGGCAGAGCAGTTCATCCGTGCTGCACTGCGTAAGTAGTAGATTCGCTAGGAGCAACCTTTATTTCCCAAACAACGTCCATCTCTTCACACAAAGCAAGCATTAGACAGGTAGCTAAGAGTCAATTGATACATGTCACATTGAATTAATGCAGCCAGCGTAATACAATATGCGCCACTTCCAATACCTTCCAATGCTTTCTCATCCATGCCCAAGCTAATTGTTACAAGACCACCACCAATGTCTGCAAATCGACTTCTCACCTGGGATATAAAGGACTATCTAAACCCTTTGTTTGTTTTCCAGCCAATATGCTAGCTGCAGGTAAGTCCAAATAACATGCCCTACCACATAAGGGTAGATAATAATGCCGTCGAACTTAATCGTCATTTGCCATGGCCAGTGTCGGGTAGTGCGTGATACTCTATCATTGCTCTCTGGGAGCTTCGTCTTGTGTTTTGTCGTAGTAGCTTCGCCTCTGGAGCAACGGAGCCAGTGAGTCTCATATCGACCTCGGAGGTGGTAATCCTAAACATGAGTGATGGGGTCAAGAGGAGGCAGGTCGGGTACGCCGTCACGTTCCCATTCCCAAGCCATCAAGCTCCAGTTGAGCTCCCGTCTCCAGAAGAGTCCCAACCCTCGTCCACCTCCATCCGGCCGGTCATCCGAGCTCAGTCCTCCGCTGCGAGGCATATGTGTCGCAAAGACAGCTTTGCCCATTCGAGAATGAAGTATGCCCATTGAGCATGACACACAGGGCTCGTGAGTGACATAAAGCTCTAGCCCATGGCAGAGATAGCCGTCCTTGTTTGGGTGCTCTTGTTCAAAGCATTGCTTCTCGATATCGAGCAGTGGGCCGTCTTGAAACGCGTCGTATTCGAGATTGGGCGTGTTGAAAGGCAGACCAGCAGCTCGTCTTTCGTGTCGAACCAGCTTCTGGGCGACCATACTGATAGCGCGGACAACACAGTGTGTCATGGGGTTGCTGGTCCCCTCCAGCAAGCCGCACTCCTGGTGCCAGCGAGCATCTCCCGCAACCCCAACAAGCTCGACCTTGCCACCGTCTCTCTGAACAATCACGGCCCCGACGGCTTCACCGATGCCGGCCTCCTTGGCTTGTAAAGCAACACGATGAGCCAGTGCCATCCAGACAGAGCTGTCATCCTTGATGTCTTCAGTTCCTCGAGCCACCATACTAGGATGTGGGCCCAAGGGGTTGTTCTTTCGATAAACTGTTGGCCAAAACTGAGAGGACCACATAGCTGCTTGGACTTGAGACGTAGGCGCAAGCAGAGGAATGGGTATCTTTTCGATGAAAAGCTCATTCTCAGCGCTCTCGATGATGGACAAAACTTCAGCCAGTTCCTCTCGGGTAAAATCCTTGACTTCTCCAATGATGATGTAAATCCAAGTCGACTTTGCTGTGTGGATTTGACGGCCCACAGAGGTGTCATTCATGAATTGAGTCTTGAGATGGGCGGGAAGGTCGCCGGGCTTTGAACATCTGCGAAGATGAGGTAGGGGGTTAGCGCTATTGTCATCTGGTCGCATGTTACGCAAAGCACTAAGAGTGTGTCGGAGGTTAGCATGAAGAACTGTCGCAGTGGTATCGTGTCAGGGCCTGGAGGATTACGTACGTGATGACTTCGTTAGCCTGCTTGGTGGGAGCCCGTGTGATATATGCGTGGGTGATGGTGTGGTCTTGCCGGACCTCTTGAGTTGTCTTGAGTGGTATCAAAACACCGCGCCGCACATGAGCATCCTTGAAATCATCGATCAGAGGATTTGATAGAATCTCAGAAGGACCACGATGTTCTGGCTTGGCAGGTACAGATCCGTCAAGCGGCTCAGGGGTGAGCGAGACCTCGCTAGCCAGTTCGGCGGCCATATTGATGTGAAGGGTGACAGTCTAGAATGTCTGT
This sequence comes from Fusarium buharicum, assembly GCA_014822075.1. Classification (NCBI taxonomy): domain Eukaryota; kingdom Fungi; phylum Ascomycota; class Sordariomycetes; order Hypocreales; family Nectriaceae; genus Fusarium; species Fusarium buharicum. Next base: position 26,194 of record JAATHB010000336.1, on the reverse strand, counting down.
TTTTCAATAGATGTCAGATATTGATAATCACGTATTTTCCTGGATCTGATAACATACTAGACGTGATCTGTGTTGGTACAATGCCCAGGGTGGAAGTGAGTGTCTGCCGATGCAAAGTCGATGCAATGTTTGCAGAGAAATGGCGGAATGTTGAAGATTAGAACTTCTTGTCAGGGAGAGCAAGTTTGAAGGGTTGAGTATTGAGAAGAGTCGGTTTAAAAACAGCGGCCGTTGCTACGGTGCGAGATTCAGCCAGCTAAGTTATGATAAAGGAAGGTGCAAGCTTGAGATGAATGAAGGTAAGAGCGCATCACACTAGGCTGCTACTTTCTGATGATAGCACCTTTGCGGCTATTTCCTGGCAATTAGTTAGTGACTGCCCTCAACTCGCAGTGCCAGCCTTGGAGGCGAGTTGTTACTTACCCTTTTTACCGCCCTCGCAGGCAATAAAGCCTTTGATGGTAACAATACAAAGAGAGAATAAGCTACCTATCGCAGGTGAAAGAAATAGATAACTTAGGCAGTCAAATAGATTCCAAACAACAATTCCTGTGGGTTTTTGTGCCTGGTGCCTAGTTGGATAAAGCTGCGATGGACTTGAGCAGTGTCAACAGCTGGCAGCAGGAGTTGTCAGAAAGACGTCTGCGACAACGCCCAGTACCTTGTTTGATGGGTGGGTGGTAGCTTATTTCCCTGTATAGGTACCTCCTAGCCAGATCTGAGATTCTATTCCAAGCGTAAAATGAAGGTTTTGTCGCTTTCACTTTCCAGCTGAATAACTCTTCACTGCGTTGGCAGGATCTTCAAAAGGCCTGCCACAAACAGAGCCTTTTTGCGATCGCGAGCAGCTTTGACCGAGTTCTTCGCAACTAACACCTGGTTATAAATGCATGACACATTTGCACCAGAGATTTCGCGCCCGTATGTCTCGTCCACTTGGACTATGCCTTCTTAACGTCCTGTATTCCCACCAACTGTTAAGCATCGAAGTTGACGATAAGTTCTGTTAGTAAGTGGATCTCAATGTGGCGGGGACCTTGCATATGTGGCTTAACAAACCCCAGCCACACTCCTGCTTACCTTACCCTACAAACCAGACTCGAAGTTCAACGCCAGCATTGTCCAAGACAGCCCATTGTTTTTTCCCTTTTTTTTTTTCTTTCCTTTTTTCAGAGCCATTACCTCTGTGGAATTCTTCTGCTAGGGCCAAACTTCTTGCTGCACGACATGTCTATAGTATCGTCTCAGTATGTTGGTGATAGTTGATGACATTATGGCAACTCTCCACTAAACGAACACACCAAGAGTATATCATGACAACAGTGTCATGAGTTTTGACATTTGATTCGCCCAAAGCAGGCATTATATATACCATAGGACTTATTTGATTCATAATTTCGCTGTCACATCCCATGCTGCCTTATAAAGTAAACAGGTCATATCCTCTCCATGTCTCCCCACCAAATGTTGCATTCAAGCCTGTTGGCTGAGATAAAGCCCCAAATCTCACGATGAAAGCATGATGAGCCATCATCGCGGGGTCAAGATGATTGTATTGCCTCTTTTGGCATCTTCATCTCGAATTCCCCCATCTTTTCAATATGCGGAGAAAGTCACTCCACACCAAGCATCTGATGCCGCCGCTCCGCCGCACCTATCAACCGATTAAGACAACCAAAACGCCTGGCATGTGAAGGAACTTGATGGGCCTCTAAGCATTGAAGCCCAGGCGAAGGGAGCAGCAAGGCTTCTCCAATTGCCATAGAGCTACGCAGTACTCCCTACGTAGCTCGAGAATAGACCACCTTAGGTTGGGTGGCCCGATATGAACTCTACGATTCCAATGCAGAGCGCCATCTCGTCGGAGCTTCTGGGACGGATTGCCGGCCCTGACAATATGGAGCATCCGGCAGCGTGCATCTTCACCCTTGACTCTTGAACGGCATATGGAAGCAAAACGGGACGTTGGTAACCTACAACAACTGTGCCTGATGCCGACACGTAACCAATACACTATTATGCTGTTATCCTAACGGCAGAACCAAAACATGTTTCAGGCGCCGGAGAATAGCATTGTTGGGGTTGAGCATAAAGAGCTTGCATGGTGTTATGGGGTATGTGCAACGGTGAGCTGACCATAGGTAGCTCACCGAGAAATTGGAAAAGCAACACTCACCACAACAGGACAGCCGGGGAAACAAGCAGCCAGACATAACCAATCGGGATCATCCCCGCGTATCAGACTTGCCTGTGCTCTTTTACACATCCATGTATGTCAATCAACAAATTCGAGGACAAGGAGGCCTAGAGGCTGGAATCATTAACTATTGCCTAGGCTGTCACCGTAGTCCGTCCATCATTTGACGGAGATGAGTGAACAAGGACTAAACGGGAGAGGCAACCCAAAGCCACAGGTTATGTATCCATGCGATTGATAAGAGTCATACATTGACTCGTGTCAAAACCCGAGCGGACAGGGATAGCACTAAAGCACCCAAGGCGAAGCAAGCTCGTACAGGTTGATATTCAAGGCTTCGCTCGAATGATATTCATGGGCCAGTGCACCGGGGAGACAAGAGGCGGCTGGGGTCTCATGGACGAATTCATAACGCTCAAGCCCCCACGAGAAGACATGATTCGCACTGAATTTTAGAAGTAAAAAGGGGATGGGATGATACACTGGGCAGCCAGCCTCAAGTCATGCGAGATGACTGTCGCATTAGTTGGCCTCACCAGGCGATAAGATGAACAAGCAGCAAGGCAGTACAAATGTAAGGGTGACACTCAGCCGCCAATCTCACGTCTGCCTCCATCCAGGAGAAACGAGGCGCCTCCTGCAATACGACTTGTGTGTTAAGGTTCTTTTCATCTTACGCATATCCAAAGGTAATTGTTTTTATTAACCGCGGAAACATAATGCAAGATAACGGTGGGGGAAGCCTTGTCTCCTCATGCAGTCTGGGAGGATTTTGCTCATCCTTTTGTGTGAGTTTCCCCCCGCAGTTGGCGAGATCGGAGAAAGCCAAAGTAAGCGATGACTCCTTTTGGGTCGAGGTGAAAAACCTCCACTTGTTCGAGGGCTTCTAGGACTGGAGAAGAAGGTCTCAGACCGCAGTAGCGCGACATCTTTTTGAGGAGAAGAGCTTGACTCGACATGGATTAAAGAACAGCGTGGTTGAAATGGAGGTGGAGAATGGCCCTAGTTGCACCTCCGCATCTTTTGACTGCGAATAGAAGGTAAAATGTTTCTCACCAATGCATGCTGCAAAGACAAATGATAAGTTAATAAAAAAATGCGGGCTTGTAACCTTGAGATGCTGTGTTGTCCTACATACATTGTCCTCATCTATGATGACGATAATGCCCATGTGTTCCGGTAAGACTGGGTTGTCATCCAGACGGGACGGTCGACTGACACCCCAGCGTATGTCATCTGGAGTGGCTTCGTAACATACAAAGGAGGGCGGTGATGACGATCAACTCTCAAGCGTCCATTCCTTCCGTCCCCCAACAGCTTTAGGCGAGACAAGATTCATAGGTCAAAGGAGGATATGTTGTGCGGCGAGCGTCTCGGTGAGTTTAGATATTCATGCATAGGCGTCTTGGCGTCCAACAAGGATTGTACACGCCACCGTTCCATCTTCAAAGGAAAGGGCTCAGCTCGATAATAATAATAATAGTAGCAAAGACGATCACCTCCAAATCCTAACAAGCATTTTGCTTAAATTAGTATTGAAGCTCTGAACAAGATTTCAGTTGACACACTGGCCGCGGAATAGCGAGTTTCCGAAGACCCTGAAACTTGGCAGCTGAATTGGACATTTTCCTAGGACTGGGAGGATGAATCCGCGGAAAAGACTATTCAGCATCAATCATATATCGAAATTGTAATGCTGCCCTGGACATGTAATGCCATGACACGCCACATATCGCGGGATACTCGGTAATATATGTTTCCTGCAATTAACTGGAGCTGTCAAGGAGGCCCAGCTGAACGGTACATTATGTCCATGGATCTCAAGGCCCAGGGGCATAGTATTTTAGGGGACGATACGTGTGCTGTGTTTGGCTCTCCCTTTTAGCCTGAACCAGCCCATCTTGTTGATAATGAGACTAATTATGGCCCGGTATCTTACACAACCCAAAAGGGGGAAAATGTGACTTGAGATCTGGATGTAAAGCCGCAGGGCCGTCTGTACCTGAGTGTAGAGAGACGTGTGTGGGATGCAGAGATGTACAATGATGTAAGTCGGTGCAAACCAAGCCGAGGGATCTATCCAATGCACTCCAACACACCTAAGCAGCGCCACTCAAGGCCTACGAGTCTCACGAGCGCAGCGGCGCTGTCTAACCTAAGGCAGGAGGTATGTACTGTAGGCCAGCAGACTCAGCCGGCAGACACACACACCTTATTTCCTCACCTTGGATAGGTCAACGCACAATATGGTTTAGTTCACATCACAGCAGGCCTTTCTTTGTCTGCAACCTGAATAGTAAGTTATTCGCCAATGCTTCTCCGCTCGTAAAGTTCATGGCTCCTCTTGGTGGTTAATAAAAAGCGCCCGACCGACACGGACCGACCACCTGGGCTCACATCACCTCACTTCGTCTCTTCTCTCTCCTGATATCTTGCAAGCAGACCAGCAACCCCCGTCAGGGCAACCGAAATACCCAAGCAACACATTTCAAGGCTGCCACTATATTAATAACAAGTGTCTGCATTCTTGATCTGCAGACCCTCTGATGAGCATAGCCAGACTGCGGTGACGTATCGCAGACAGACACACAGCAAAAGACAGGAAAAAAATTGCCAAGCATTTGCAAAGCCTCAGCCCAGATAATAGGGAAACGAGGCAGACAGCACAGCAGCACAGCACCTCTCAGTTATCGACTCATTCATTACAACGGATTTGTTGCTTGACACAACAGTAGGGCAAGGGCTTTAAACGAGAAGCCTGCTCAACAATCCCCGGAGTGGAAAGATCTTATCAACCTTCATTTTATTTCATTTACAAAACAACCTAACGATTCAACAACTTCACAAGCCAAAACTACCTAGCTACCTACACTACAGCACCCTTGGACGTGCAGCAGCGCCACTACCGTGCTTTGCTTTTAGGGTCCTGCATTCTTCCCCACTGCTAGTTTGCGGCACGGCACCACCGAACCCACCAACGACGACACCAAAAGTCAGCCTCCAAAACCAAGCTCAAGCCCAAGCCCAAGCTCGCGCTCGCTGCTCACAAACCTCCGCCCCGACAAGACAACGCCACCTCACTGAAGGGGACCACTTCAAAGTCCACTGAGGAGCCTTGTGGACCACTGCACCGGGCCTTACTGGGGCTCTCTTGGACTTCCATTGGCTGGTAGTCGACTCGAATCGCTCATCTCTCGATTTGGAGCTTAGTCTCCCTTGTTACTCAGATGCCTTCAGCGATTCCGGCGGTCTCTCCAGGTACGTATTAGGTTCCTTGTTTCTGACAAGCTGGGCACTTCCATCATACGTATTTGCCCTACCATATGCTTTATTAGCCATTCAACTGCTGCTGCACTTTTCTTGACTGCTATTCCTTTTTCTCCCCCATACAAAGTCTCAATATCCAAAAGATCTTCAGCATCTGTTGCTATATTATATACAGCTGCTTTGGTCGAACCCAATTCTTGGTTCATACATCTTTCATCCCTACTCGCCCCTCTACCTTTTGCGCTACCGCATCCATTGCTCGAAAACACCATATATTCATACTCATCTCTGTAGAAGTGAGACGTCGACAATCATCCAAACAGTCCGAACTGTTAAAATCTGTGATGCATCATCTTCTCGGCGCCTCATCACCCTCGCCTGGGCTGCCAGCGCAATATTCGTCAGCCGCGCCTACATCGTCCGAATCTTTACCACCTACATCGAATCCTACTCCAAATCCGACTTCAAATCCGACTTCAAATCCAACTTCAGATCCATCATCGAACCCCAATAACCCCAATAACTTCGCCGTCCTTCCTCCTCCCGCCGAGGGTGACCATGAGCATATTCCTCCTCCAGCCAATGCCCCTTCTTCCTTGGCTGTCGCTCTGCGGTCTCTGAACGATTTGACGGAAACCCCCACATATGCGCGAAGCGTCACATCAACAGCGCCCAGCTCGCCACGCATGTAAGTACCGCTTTTTTTTTTTTCCCTCCTTTGCTTTTTTTTCTTAGTTGGGGTCGCGAACCACATATCCACCTGCTTCGGCCCTTTTAACGTTGTTGATACCGCTTTCAGAACCCCTCCGCTGACGTATGGAAATAGTCCTCCGTTACGACAAAATTCTGGTGGTCAAACACCACGAGTACGACCGCATGCCACAACGCTCAATATCCCGGGCATGACCCGGTCAAGAGTTTCGCCCGATGGAAGAATTCCTTCACGCGATGTTGCTGCAAAGCTTGTTATTGTGATGGTTGGTTTGCCAGCTCGAGGAAAGTCTTACATCACCAAGAAACTTCAACGATATCTCTCCTGGCAACAGCACGACTCTCGCATTTTCAACGTTGGCAACCGAAGACGTACAGCTGCTGGTCGCAGGGTTTCTGTGCATCCAAAGCTGCAACCAGAACCACACAATCTCGATCCTCCTGTGCATGCCGCTTCCATCTTGCTCAACGGTAACCCTGCGCCCTTCTCCCCTGAGCAGGCGGAACCAGAGTCTCTTGATCTCAATGCTGCCCAGTCTGACGAGGTGGACCAGTCTGCCACCTTTTTCGACCCAAAGAACCAAAGTGCTGCTGCTATGCGAGAGCAATGTGCTATGGATACTCTAGATGAGCTGCTGGATTACTTGCTTGAACAGGGAGGTGCCGTTGGCATTCTCGATGCCACCAACAGCACTATCGAGCGGAGACGAAACATCGCCTCCCGCATCAAGCAACGGGAGCCCAAGCTAGGTATTCTCTTCATTGAGAGTATCTGCCGTGATCCTCATCTCCTTGAAGCAAACATGCGCCTGAAGCTATCAGGTCCCGACTACCGCGACAAGGACCCTCAGAAATCATTGGAAGATTTCAGGAAGCGAGTTGCTGCCTATGAAAGTGCTTATGTACCTCTAGGTGATTACGAAGAAGCGCATGACTTGCAATACATCCAGATGGTGGATGTCGGTCGAAAACTGATCCAGCACCGCCTCAAGGGATTCCTTAGCAGCGGCATCAGCACCTATCTCGCCAGCTTCAATCTCGCCCCTCGACAGATTTGGATTACACGACATGGCCAGAGTGTTGATAACGAGCTTGGAAGGCTGGGTGGAAACTCTCCCTTGACTGAGCGAGGACATTGCTATGGCCAAGCTCTTCACAATTTCATCACCTACCAGCGTAAGCAGTGGCTTATGCAGCAGAAGAGCAAGCTAGCACAGGCTACTTTCCCTCCTGTTCCAGGTGATAACACACCTCCTTACCCTGAGATGAACCGAGACATCGACGACAAGAATTTCTGCGTCTGGACTTCGATGCTCGACCGTAGCGTTGAAACGGCTGAGTATTTTGAAGCTGATGATGATTACGATGTCAAGAATTGGGAGATGCTCAACGAGATGAACTCGGGTCAATTTGAAGGCATGACATACGCCGAGATTGCAGAGAAGGAACCCGAGGAGTTCAACAAGCGGGCGCATGACAAGCTCAACTACATCTACCCAGGAGTTGGTGGTGAAGGTTACCTCCAGGTTGTCAGCCGTCTGCGCGACATGGTTCGGGAGGTTGAACGCATCGAAGACCATCTCCTCATTATCGGACATCGCTCTGTTTGCAGAGTCTTGATGGCTTACTTTATGGATCTGTCTTTGGCCGATATCACAGATATGGACATTCCTCTGGGCATGCTTTACTCCATCGAACCAAAGCCTTATGGTCTCGATTTCCATGCATACAGATACAACGAGGATCAGGGCTGGTTCGACGAGCTGCCCAACTACAAGCCACAGAAGACTGCCCGCAACAGCATCATTAAGCCTCAGCATTAATGAGGTCATTCACTCCCCGGTCAAACCGGCGTGTACAACAAATTTGTCCAGGTTTTGACAATCTGGTATTTCCTTGATAATATTTTCTGGCGTTTTAGCGGGACACGGCATTTGACGATTGATGCGCAAAGAGGAACTATCCGCACTATCAATGGAACGAAATGATACGATTCACAATAAGAAAAAAGGAAGAGGCCGGCGTTTTCCGTTCGATTGATAAAGAGAGATACCTCCGATGGCGTGACGCAATTCATCGGTTATTTGATTTTGGGCGTTTTGTTATTTTCTCCTCATTTTAAGGATGATGGAGACTGTATGGTATGGTTTAGGCGGTTCTGATGAGAGCACTATATCAGCTCTTGTGGGCAAGTTGATGTTCTTGATCCGCGGTGTTACGTGTTGTGTTTTTGTCCCTGTTGTCTCCTCGCCGCTGGGCGATGAAAGGATTGACGAGAGATTCTTAGATGGGTTTGGAATGGGATGGATAGATGCACAGCACGACGCTCACGCCGACGGATATGCCACTCATGGGAAACTTGAAGTTCTGAGTGCTTGTTCGGATGGGATATTTTGCTGTTTAGATCTGTTAGTCATAAGAAATTCACATTTCCGTGTATAATTTGTCTTGCCATATTTTGGTGACCTCACTGAAGGTTTACATTTGAAGCCGCTGAATAATGGTAATATAAAAGAAATGGAATCACGTATGGTATATTCATCAAGATAAAAGTCATCTAGATTACCCATGAATAGACGACCTGAACGCCATGCAATGCCATTCTAGCCCTTTGTAACAAGCACTTTTCTCCCAGGTGCAACTCGAAAATTTCACTTTTAATGCCCCTATTTCTCTCTGGCCAGAATCATCTTTTCTCTCTCACCCTTACGTCTCTCAAACTGCTTCTTAGTATGACGACGTTCGTTTTCCTCACGTCTCTTGATACTCTTGAGCTCCTCGGCCTTGATCTCACCGGCCTTCTTCAGCACCTTGGGCACATGGCGATGACGGTGAATGCGACGGACTTCAGGCATGTGCTGATAACGCTCAATGAGAGCATCGTTGTACTCAAGGGCCTGGCGTTGACGGGCTGACTTGACACCCTCGCGGCGAGAGGCGTTTGCACGCCAAAGTCGCACGTTGCCGTCGTCGGAGCCGGAGAGGACGTAGCGAGCGTCGGGGGTCCAGCGGGCTGCTGTGACACGCTGCATGCGCTTGGTGTGGTAAATGTCCCGTGAGTGACCGCGATCGCGGTTCCAGAGACGAACGGTTCGGTCCCAGGAGGCGGACACGAGCTCTTCGCCAGTGGGGGACCACTCGACATCCATGACGGCGGCGACATGGTCCTTGAGGACGTTGAGAGCGCGGTCAAACTTGCGCATGTCGAAGATGTAGATGTTGTGGTCCTCGGAGGCGGTGGCCATATTGAAGGCCTCCATGGGGTTCCAGGCGATGCGGTTGCTGGCGAACTTGAGGGTGGTCTTTGTGACGGGGGTGGATGTACGGAGGTCGTAGATTACCATGGAGCGGTCGTTGGAGCATGATGCCAGGACAGAGGTCTCGACGTAGTTGAAGGCGACGTCTGTGATGGTGTCGACGGATGTAGGCCATCGAAGGACCTCTGGCGCAGCGGTGTGTCGCTCAAGATCATAGATGGATATCACACTTGAGGCAGCCGCAAAGGAATTCTGAGAGCGATGATGCGACAAGCTGGTAAAAGCACCAGATCCAAGCCATGAAGATATAGGCGCCGCATCGCTGGGTGTGTTGTATGGGTCAAACAGCTTAATCGTGCGATCAGCCGCACACGTCAACAGCTTCTGATCGCGAGTCCACTCGAGGCCCTTGACGATGTTCTCGTGGGCGGAAGCATGCCATATCTCGTCTCTGTCGGCCAGATCCCAGACCTTGACGATGCCGTCGCCGCTACCGCTTGCAAAGTGCTCGAGCGAGTTGGGGTCCTTGGCAATTGAGTAGACCCCGTCGACATGGCCCCTTCCTAGCTGACCGACAAAGGGCTGGGCGTGCATTCGCTCGAGCTTGACGGCATTGAGGGCTCGCTGGTACTCGCGTGCGCGCTCGAAGGGATGGAGGGCGGAATCGAGGTTGCGTGGTTGTTTGGTTACGTCTGAGCCGGCGGCTTGTTGCGCCGAGACGGAGCGGCTGAGGGCTTTGATCTTCATTTTGAAAGGCCCTTTGAGTATAAAGTTAGATTCGTTGATAGCAGGATCTTCCTATTCTTGTTGAGGCTGGACCGCGGGGATACAACTTTTTTCTTTTGGTTTCTTATCGCGAATCAATGCACAGCGATAAGAGCCGGCTTAGTAATATTACGGGGCTGAGAACCAACAGCGGATCGCATATGCATTGTCCGAGAGTCTCTTCGCATCGTCGCGAAAAATCGCCCTCTTGATCTTTACAGCACGCTGTCCTTTCAATACACCCAGAGTCGAACCTCAAACAACCCGTACGCATAAACACTACGATTCATTGTTGCTCTGCGCGATTGCAGCGTGACCTTTGCTATCTTATAATTCCAAGGCGCGCCGCCGCCAGCCAACATGGACGGGATGGATTATGACCCCATGGTGATGGACGGGGAGCCCGAGCAGCCCCAAGTGAAGATCTCTGCGGTATGAGAAGACTCCTGAGCCTCTTGCTTTGGAGCACTCAGCTGATGTGACTTGATGCGACTCAGGCCGACCACACGCACGTTGATTTCGAGCTCTCCAAGACGAACCTGGCCTTTGCCAATTCCCTGCGACGAATTATTCAGGCAGAAGTGCCCACGATCGCCATTGACTTGGTAGAGATCGAGACGAACAGCTCGGTGCTGGCCGATGAGTTCATCGCTCACCGACTGGGTCTCATTCCCCTCGACTCAAAAGGCGTCGCCGAGCTTAACTATTCGCGAGACTGCGACTGTGAGCAATACTGTGAACAATGCAGCGTCACACTCACGTTGCACGCTAAGTGTACCTCCGACGAGATCATGAAAGTATACGCGCGGGATCTGGTCGTGGACGGGCGCCATGCGAACTCGGTGGGTAGCCCCGTCATCACGGATCCAGAGGGCTATGGCTGCTTGATCGCGAAGCTGCGCAGGGACCAAGAGCTCAAGATCAGCTGTGTTGCCAAAAAGGGTATCGCAAAGGAGCATGCCAAGTGGATGCCTACGTCTGCTGTTGGCTTTGAGTATGATCCTCACAACAAGCTGAATCACATTGACTGGTGGTTTGAGAATGACACAGACCCTGCTGTTGAATGGTGAGTACAATCGCTAAAGGTTCGTTTTTGCAGAATTAACACTGTTATCCAGGCCCAAGAGCAAATACGCCGAGTGGGAAGAACCCCCACAGGAGGGTGAGCCTTTTGATTACGACGCGGTTCCAAACAGGTTCTATTTCGAGGTCGAGACATCAGGGAGCATGGAACCCGACCAAATCGTGCAAAACGGCATCAGGGTGCTGCAACAGAAGATCGGCGGTCTGCTCAAGGGTCTCGATCCCAGAAAGTACGGTGGAGATGAGGCCGATTTCGACGGTCCCCGAAGTCCGGACATGAACATGGACGGCGGCACCACGCCCTGGCAAGATGGAGGGTACACCACACCGTATGGCGGTAACCAGACAGCATACGGAGGCGGCGGCATGACGGCCTATGGAACAACGCCGTACGGACAATCTTCTTGGCAGTAAGGGTGAGAGGCGTTTCATGGGTTAGTTAATACGTAATCAACGGAAGGATCTGGGGGCTTGAAGTTCGGGGGTCCGGAAATCGGTAACAGTCTCAAAAACAAAACAGCATAGCATGGTCGTAGAATGGATTCAATTTTGGAGAGCACGTTTTGGTATTCCCTATGTCGATGCTAATCTCTATGTCATTCGCTACCATGCCTCTTCTATGTGTTCGGTATGATATACAAAACAAATTTCCCTACATGAGAAGCTCTATCAAGAGATCTCGAATGCTCAATCAGGAACGCCAACAGGAATGTCCCAGTTCATGAGTGACAAACAAAAAGACAACGCCAAAATATGCCCCTCTCTCCTTGGTCTATAATGCCCAGTCTACAGGTTCTCCGTGTCCACGGCCTGCATCTTGCGATAGGCCTTTCGGTGCATCTCTAGGAAGACAAATGTACAGATTGTTTGCCTGGATCGTGTTAGTTTATACCATTTGAGAAACAAAAGAGAGATACGTACGGTCCAAGTCTCAGGAAACTGGGAACCCAGCCCTTGAACATCCACATGAGACCGTCGGATTTGTGAATGTCGCCAATCAAATGCAAAATACCGTGGTTATGCGATGAGGACATAACACGAGTCTTGATAACGTCGATGGGGCTTGTCACCGTAGCAGCAACCAAGCCAGCAATGAACGAAGCGGTAAAGTGTGTCTTGAGATTGTCCTCCATGGGTGTGTACTTGAGCAGCAGACTCTTGGCCACGTCGTAACTGGCAAGCTGACCAGCCGTCATGAACATGGCACGGGTGCTGTTGGGCATCCATCCACGGAACATGCTCTTAGGTCCCTCCTCGCGAGCCATACGGACCATACCGTCAAAGGCATGTCGGTAGTTGCGGCGCTCGGCGTGAGGAAGAGCTGCATCGTGCTGCATGCGCACGTTGAGGACGTCGGCAAAGTTACCCGCGATACCACCGAGGAAACCAGAACCAGCAGCGAGTGCGACGAGGGTCGCAAAGGACGGATCGCGGCCGTTGTTGTTGCGCGCCAGGCGTGTCTTGAGCTCCTCATAGACGCCGAAGCGCACGGTTGAGTACGTCATCTGGCGCAGAAGCGAGGCTGAGATACCGCTGTAGAGACCAAGAGGACCGTCATGACGAAGAATGTGGACAAAGGTGCCGACCATGTTCTTGGGCGCATTGCCAGTGCGCATCTGGAGACGGACCTATAAAGAAGTGTGAGGAGTGGTGAGGTTATCTAGGATAGTGTATGAATCGTTACCTTTACTGTCGCAGGGCTTAATGTCAGTTCGAATCTTTCATGATTAAACAGAATGATACATACCTAGATCCAATGGATGGGTAACGCAGGCAGCCATACTACTGGCACTTCCTCCAAACCAGAATGGATACCGTATCGTCTTCTTTTTTGTACCAACGACCGCATCGTCCGTCTTTACAGACGTCGTTGTCTTGCCCATGGCTTCTTGAGCTGCGGCCATGACGTGCGTGGGTTAAGTTTTTGGAGTAGAGGGGGATGAGAGCTAGATTAGCTTAGACCAAAATTCAAGGTGACATTTCACATTAAAAAAGGAAGAAGAAAGAAGAATGAGTGACGATTGATGATGTGAAAAAAGAACAAGTAAGAAAAGTGACACTCGGTAAGCCTTTGAGGATTACTACGTCGGCAAGGATAAGAATTCGCTCTATCAACTGAGCCTCAGCTATTTTATCAGCGAAACTTTTATCGATTGACTCGGTGTTTAGCTCGAGTAGTAGCCGGGGCGTCGGATCAGGGTCGGCCGTCAGGTTTACTAGACCGAAGCAGGGATCGTCAAACCTGAGAAGCTGAAGTCGAATTATATCCGGACCAGCTGTAAGGCCGAGCCCCGAACTTTTTTTGCATGAGATGGGGTTACACATGCGATCACCAAGCATTTAATCGTTCACCGAGCTCTTTTAGACTCACCTACCAACCATTGGCACTCGCTACTTGGCCCAGTCGGCGTATAATGTGATTTTCGAGCTTCACACGTCGTTAGAATGAGACTCTACGCCCAGGGCATGCGTTGCCTGCGGGCTTCTGCCCCTCGAGCCGTCCAGCTTCCCCGAAGCTCAATCCTACTACGAACAGCTTGCGCCGTGAGGTCATACTCGTCGGGTCGGTCTAGCTCCAGTTGATTATTTGCATGGACGTCTCGCTGACTGCTTGACCGCGTTGCAGCAAAGTCCCAAAATCGCTCCGTCACGATTCGCGGGGAGACTATCAAGACCGATCCGGAGTGGTTCAACCTGCCACCCAACGTCCTCCATGCCACGGAGAGAAAGCTGCACCTACTACAAGATCACCCCATCTCCATCACCCGCCAGATTATCCAGTCCAATTTCCCCGAGCCGACCTTTAAGTACCACAATGACTTTAGTCCTGTTGTATCGACATCGCAGAACTTTGACTCGCTCGGATTCCCTGCGAACCACCCCGGTCGCGCCCTGTCCGATACCTACTACCTGAACAGCGAGACACTTTTGCGAACACATACGAGCGCACACCAGGCCGACACTTTCCGAGGGAACGAGAGCGCCGGTTATCTCATCTCCGCCGACGTCTATAGACGAGACGCCATCGACCGAAGTCACTATCCTGTCTTCCATCAGATGGAGGGTGCTATGTCATGGGATCGCACTGAGGTTCCTAATGGCGATATTGCTGCGGCGGTGTGGAAGGACATTGAAAAGCTGCCTGTTCATGGAGTTAAAGTAGACGATCCGAACCCCGCTATGCACCCTGAGCGCAACCCACTCCAGGATGCGTATCATACCGCTGCTGAGGCTGAAGCTATCGGTGCCCATCTTAAGAGGTCACTAGAGAATATGGTTGTCGATATCTTCTCCCGAGCCAAGGCTGCTGCGATTAAGGAGGACCCCGACTTTGTGGATGAGCCACTCCAGATGCGATGGGTGGAAGCCTACTTTCCCTTCACCAGCCCCTCGTGGGAGTTGGAGGTCTACTATGCTGGTGACTGGCTCGAGGTGCTGGGTTGTGGTGTGGTTAAACAAGATCTCTTCATTAACGCAGGCGTGCCAAACCGACTAGGATGGGCGTTTGGTATCGGCATTGACCGTATTGCCATGCTCCTCTTCAAGATTCCCGACATTCGGCTATTCTGGTCAAAAGACAAGCGCTTCCTGTCACAATTTGAGGGCGTCACCGATAACCTCGACAGCCTCAAACGGTTTGTCCCCTTCTCCAAGTACCCCCCTTGCCCTAAGGACGTGTCCTTTTGGCTCAGCTCCACGACAGCCGCAGGTGGCAACACCAAGGGCACATTTCACGAGAACGACGTGATGGAAATTGTGCGCAGCGTAGCGGGTGACGTGGTGGAGGATGTGCGCCTGATCGACGAGTTCACGCATCCCAAGTCAGGCCGCAAGAGCATGGCTTACCATATCGTATACCGCAGCCTGGAGCGAACGTTATCTCATGAGCAAGCCAACGCCTTCCACGAAAAAGTTCGCGAGGCTCTGGTCAAGCAGCTAGGCGTTGAGCTTCGATAAGCCACATGACTCTAGAGTTCAACTAGAAGCTAGAACAGGGCAGCCAAGCTGAAATAAACGTGTGGAGTAGCTGGAGCTTTGCTGCAGATCCAGCTTGACATGGTAGCTTAGACTGGGTCCTTGGCTAGACTGAGGCTGTAAGATGTGCGATGCTGTACACTAGTCGTATCTGTATTGTATCATGACTGTTCATTGTATCAAGATGAAATTTGTTTGCTTGTAGGCTGAGCTCTGTTAATTTCGAACGTGACGGACCGCAGACTCATGACGACGCTTTCAGAGAGTAAAGAGTTGCTGCGCCATAACAAGGACCCCAATCTCATGACCCGGGCCATGTCAGGAGTGGTAATTGCAATTTGCAGAATTTCTAATGGCCTTGACGCAGTGACGTTATTTCGATCTGAGCCACGCGAAGACTGGGCTTTGTTCCTTGCAGATGAGTTGCCTCCCAGCGGGGCGGTAAGGTATCATGACAGGGGTGAGGCGGGTGGCTTGTGCGTTGTGGCGTTGCATGAGTGGCTTGCCACTGTCGGGGAATTTTGAGATTGGGAGGCCGTTTGAATGGTTGAGCAGTTCAAGGGATCGTGGACTGGGTGCTCTGTATGTCAGTGTCGGACTTGGATTGGAGCGTAGAGTAATTTGTTTGAGCATAAGTATTGATCAGGCGTGAATTTTCAAGATTGCTTCGAGTATACTTTATGCTTCGTGATGACAGCTTGGACATATGTATACTGCTTAGATTCAGTGACAGTTGAAAGCCAGCTGGTATTCTTCTCATATGGTTCATTATCGTAGTTACCTGATGGGAAATTTTGTCGCATTTCGATTTGCCGGTTCATCGGTCTATCAATGTCTGACACGTCAATCTTCGTCCAAGACCCTTTGAAGTGCCAATGTTATCGATTTCCAGATCGGGAAGGTATGAACAGACTTTTGAGTACTATGTACAGGTAGGGTTGCGATGGTTGCATCTGCTGCAACCCCAGAGGCATGCGTTTGTTAAGATCGCTGTATTAGACAAAGGAACCAAGGTAAAGCTTGGCGTGGTACTGGGAGGTGGAGCTAGGGTAGATGTGATTCCGTCTACATCGTATTCTGGATAATATGAATTCCCATAGATTTTGACTTGCTGACTACAGGCACACTTAGAACGCAGGATAAAACGTCCGGATAAAATCAAGTGTTGCGGTGAAACTCAGCGATAGTATGTTTAAGCTGCCTCCCGTACTCAGATCTCGTGTTTATACCACATGTGGGTATCAATCAGTAAGTTGGCAAAAGTGACGACACTCACGATAGCTACAAGCAATTGACAAGGCCTCACTTAGAGACCCGCTTACCTAGCCAAGAGTGCTCCGTATCCCGAGACGATTCCTTGATATACAACTAGCGTAGTTGCATCGACCTCGGCAAAGGCCAAGATGTTGCTATGTACTTGGCTTAGTCTAAGAGAGCGGGAATCTGCTGTAATCTCGCCAAAGAGCTTATAAAACACCAAGATTTTGTTACTCAAGACTGCATACCTAACATGGAAATCTAGGCTCCGAGAGGAACGTCTACTAAGCTCAGATAATTGGCCGTGTCCGGGAACTTCGGGCAGGAAAGGAATAAGCTTGCATTTGACTTCTCGCAAAGATGGAGAAGGATGTTGTTTCTCCTCTTGCACAGCCCCCTTCCTTGGTGGGAGTCGAGATTTGGAAAGGTCATCGGTTGTCCATTAAATGTGACTGGCTGGGTTGATTTGCAACCGTGGGGGATCCCCGATGGAGAGTTTATAGACGTGGAATACGGAGTATATGCATTTAAGCTAGATTAGAAAATTGCTGTTAAACAAGAGAAGCTGTTTTGAATCAATGAGGATATACAGGCCATAGAGATACCAAGGTTGAGTCTCTTGCAGTCTCTGATAACTCAGCGTAGGTTGGTCGTCGACATCTGTTTAGGTTGAATGTCTGGGGTCAAGGTGCGATGCATTGCAGTAGTCTCATGCAAGTATCCAGGGGGTGGGTGTGTCAAAATCCAACGAGGAATGGATTGGATTGGACGATGTTGTTCGAATTCATCGGCGGTAAAAACTCCGGGTACAGCAACAGTCTGGGATGGGCTTTGGAGACAGTTCTTGAGACCGACGGTCGGACAAGCAAATCATCTAGTACCGAGGGGCTGTGACACGACCAGAGTCTGCCCATTCCATGACTTCGCCCTTAACTCCATAGTCCGGATGAAACTCCGAGTCAAAGTGTCCCTGAACCGTATGTAGACAGCACAGCCTTCTAAAATCTCAACAGAAACTAAGGTAATTGCACAAAAAATTAAGCCGTAAAAGCTTAACGTTCTGGCCCCGGACCAAGGATGGAATCGCCATCGCCATAGCCGTGGCGGGGGAGGATTTTAGCTGTGAAGATTTCCTCAATGGTCAGTCCGGGGCAAAACAGTGGGGACGGCTTGCAGATGCACAGCCTCCATCTCGACAATAGCGACCGAACCCCCCTGTATCCGTATCTTGCAAGCCCTGTACGTGGCCAATGGGCCGCAGTGGGTTTCCGCTTCGAGCTCCATGGGAGGAGGCTTAGTCGTCGTCGTGTTCCTTGAGGCGGGCGGCGCTCGAGTGGAAGACGATAGAATACATAATAGCCACCCAGTTCGCACATTTTATGTTCTTATTGAACTCAGCACACAAACCAACAAGAACAAACAAACAACAACAACAGGAAACTCAGCTCTCGAGTATTCATCGGTTATAAAAGCATCCGCTCCAAAAGATCGACAGGAACATCCGGCAGATCTTGTACTCTATCTTTTTACCTACCGCCCAGCCACCTCTAGAGCCAGTCTTGATAACTGCTCTACCTACAACTTCATCTATATCATTCAAAAACCTCACAACCACACAATCACAATGGAGACTTCACCGCAACACTCGCGATCTTCCTCTTCCGCCTCCCGCCGCTCACGAGGCCTCACTCTCGATCTCTCTAACCTCCCACCTCTGACCCCGCCTACGCCTCCCTCAAACACTCTTCTCTTCACCAACCTCACCGACCCGGCCATCTTCCTCCCCGAGAACCTCGACGTCATCCGCGACCTCATCACCCACTCGGCACCCATCCACGCCTTCTCTCCGCTCAAGTCCTTCCGCCGCATCGTCGTCTCTTTCTACGATGAGCAGGCCGCCATCGCCGTCCGACAGGTCTGGGATAACGAGGCCGTCATGGGTCAGCAGTGCCGCGTCTACTTTGGCAAGCCTACCCCCGTCGACAAGCGCGATGAACACCTCGCTCTCCCCGACGCCGGCAAGCTCTTCTTCATCTCTCCTCCTCCTAGCCCTCCCCACGGCTGGGAGGTGCGCCTCGAGGATGCGCCCAACAAGCTGGTCCATGCGGAGGATCTTGCTGATGCGCTTGCTAAGCTGCACCACCGCCCCGGCCCTGTTGACGCGGACGATGCCTCGCCTGTGACTCCTCCCGACTCTGCACTGCCTGGTCGCACACGCTCGCGCTCCTCAACGCTCATTTACAAGCCTGAGGAGACAAGCAGCATGCCTGCCGTGTTTGTCGAGGATATGACAGATGAGCCTATCGAGTACAGCCCTGTGGATCAGACTAAACCCATCATGGCACACACTGCCCGACCTCCCGTCGAGTTGATGCATGATGCCTGAGCTTCGATCTAGGAAGTGATCTGACATACTATTCTATCATATTGTGGTCTTTTCTTTTGGCGTTCTAACGGTACGGGGCACTGGTAATGAGAGATTCGGTGGACGGCATGATTGAGCGGACTGTCTACTCAGGTTTACACGGAACGGAGCATTTCATCCTCTGCAGCATGGTTATCTTCGGAGTTGGTAAAATTTTATCTTTTGATTGTCTATGGTTTAAAGACATTGCAGGTTATTCTCATGGAAATGGCGGTAAATGTGCCACACCTGGTCGGCCTTTGCCTTACTGGCGCAACTTTGTATACTATAGCTAGTTGTCTCAAACTAGTATCCTGAATCGAGATTAAACTCACACAAGCCTTGCCCATTGATTGTTCTTTCTGCCTTAATGATTTGACTATTGCATAAACCACCTGACAACAAAGACTACTCAGCCCAGACGAGGCTTTGCGTCTGCGCCAAGACAACTGACAACAAATGGCGCGGTATACCTCTAAACCAGCCCGATACGCCCACGAATCTGACGAGGCTCACCGCTGCCATGACTCCAGCAACAGTCCCGACTACGAGCACTGCCCTCTCAGCGGCGTGGTGCATCACGGGTTTGATTAGACCAGATGATGCTGACTGCTCTGCCTCTCTGTCCTCGCGCACTCCCAGCTCCGTGAGCATGCCGATTCGAGGGAGATACTGAAACTCGAATTTACTTGACTCGCCGAGACCGCCGATCTTTTTGCTGTGGATCATAAAGTTGGCAAAGTTTCTGAATCTCTGTTGTACAGCATCAGCCGCGTTCTTCCATGCTCGTATCTTCGATGCAGTGTTAGGGGGCTAAATAAATAATCATCTCTACTAAGTGTAGTAGATCGTCAAATGTTGGGTTTGAGTAAAAATGAATGCCCATGTGAAAAAAAAACGTATGTGCGTACCTGCTCTCGCTTCTTTTGCATCTGAGTCGACAGCCAAGGGTATATATAACTCAGCAAAAAGAGAAAACCACACTGTAACCACACAATAGCACGGAAACGAAAACTGGGTTTCTCAATACCAAGAGCACCAGCTAGTTCATCTCCATTAAGTCTGTACGCATGGGCGGCAAGTAACTCGCGAGGCATGTTCAACGGAGGCACTCGAGCTTCTGCCGTGAGGATATTGTTCGCCAGGATACGCGAGTTCGCTGACGGGGCTACTTCCGATACCATGATAGACTCGAACAAGGCTTTGGCCTGCGTCGTTGAGGCCATCCAGTCCACTGGCGTTCCTAAAAGGTATCCTACCCAGCGCCATAGAGCGAGATAATCTGTGGTCTGCTGCTCGGTCAGGTAAATTCCCTGTCGGGGAAGCGCCACATAGACAATGGCCACCGAGTACACGGAGATAGTGCCGATAGAGTGTAAGTCGTTGATGGGAACTCCCCACTTGTCCATGTCAAAGTAGCCCGGCTGTTGGTGCTCAAGTTGCAAAAGACGCCGTCGAACTGCGGCGTGTAGAAGCCGCACTCGCACCGAAGAAACGTAGCCCTTTCCGCCAGGCTTTATAGCGTCAATGTCATCGACGACTTCCATAAAATGCTGGAGAGTTTCCAGGAGACGACGTCTTGTGACGTTGACGCCGAAGCCACCTGTCCTAGAAAGGGTCTCGACAACTCGGTATGCACCCATTCCGCCTAGTAATGACTTGTACAAGAGCTTAAGACAGTCAGTACAGTATTTATTCAGTAGAGTTGTTATAACTGACCCCGAATAGAATCTGTCCGCTGAATTGATACACCACTTGTTGTCCACGCTGAATCTGATCCCAGTCAACCCACTCGGGGACTGTAGAGACCTCTTTCCATAGTTGACCTAATACTTCATCTGAGTCGGCGTGCTTCTGTAATAGATCATAGAGATCCCTTTGACCGGGACCAGAGCCATGAGGACACTTCCATCCTTTCGAGGTAGGCGGCGAGATTTCATCTAACCGATCTAGAGCATCTGTGGCCAACTTATCATACGAGTAGAGATAGTGAGCGATCTCAGGTGCGGTCTGATGGTTTGAAGTCCAGTTAAACTTGTGATCCCAGACGACCCTAGCGTCTTTGGATGCAGAAGTAGGATTACGGTAGTCCATGGTGTTGAGGCAGGGCTAAAAATACCAAGCAAAACCAGGAAAAGATCTGGCAGAAAGGGACTTACATGGATTTTAAAACCCAACGTCTTTCATCAAAAAGACCCTTAACAGACTGATGACGAGCACGATTTTGCACATGACGGCCAACACTTGTTGCCTCTTCAAGCATCCTCTAACCCATTTGGAAGGGATAGCAACACTAGACCAGTCCTCGATATCCTTGACTCATTGCGCTTGCCTCGGTTGTTACGTTCCTGGTATGCCAAGAAAGGTGTGATAACGGGGATAAAAGAATTGAAACACATTCGGAAGAGCTCCAGAAATGTGGCCATGGCGCCATCTGTCACAAAAGATATCCCTGTCAGAACCCATCATCTAGAGGATGATGGAGACATGATGCATAATACGAATGCAAGAGAGAGGCGCCAAGGTCTCATCGAGTTTACAATCTGATGTGCCGAGACTGAAGGCCCCAATATCTGGACATGGCCCCTGGGCGTTTTGTTGACGCCGTTAGGCGCTCGCCTCTTTTGTCATCCCGTCGTCTAGCGAGAGGCGAGCAGGACAATTCTCTCCTCAGCCAATGAGAATTAAAACTATAGCCAGAAACTGATTAGCCAAGGGTGGTATGGATACAATCACACAAAGGTACTTCGACTTGTCTGTTGCATATGGTGGTAGGTCTAAACGAGGTTCCCATAACTTTAAGATATGCAGTAGCAATACTTGTTTGTAAGAGACCAACAACATGAATCGAGAGTGGCTGCTTTTTAGCGTTTCCAGAGTCGATCTCTAGATTGGTGGAGGATCGATGACAACGACATGTGTTGATGATATGACATTGGGGGTGTAGAGGATGAAACGTAGCCATTCTATTGTAAGAAGCGCATGTTGCAGAACAAGAGACAAATATAAACGGAAATCAATACAAAATGAACTCATAGTAATCAAATGCTTTACAACTAGATAATGCAACAAGCTGGGTGCAAATAATGCCAGCGCTTTGTTAGTGACCACCATCCAATGAGAATGCCTACTAGGCAAGTAGGCAGCGGTGCAAGATAGGACTGACTTTACGAGATTATCAAGCCACGCTTTTATCAAAATAATGGCTAAGATGAAGTAGCTTGGAAAAAGAATTGATTTTATTTTGAACACTAGATCTACATTGACCATTGGCAATATCTAAATACATGCTGACTTGTTGAAAGTGAATCCTGATGAGGGTTCAAGCCCCGCATTATGACACGGACCAACGTAAATCCGCACAGCCTCTTTGAGTTAGACTCCGATACCGTTCAGCGGCCCCACTCCCGGACCCTTGCTCCATCATGAAGCCTCTTGCTCTGGGCTTGCCAAAATTTGGTTCAACTTTTCTGGTCGTTCTTTTGATCGCAGCTGTCGACCCAACTTGTCATGATGAGCTGCACATGTCGTGCCACGCCATTTAAGATATTTGTGCAAGGGCTCACTCAAGTCCACAAACTTGAAGCCTCGCCATCACTTGCTCGACTTCGCATCCCCGCGGCTCGACCGGGCCTGTACCAAAACCATTTTGCCTTTGCGCGACAGGCTCGATCCCTACATGCCTCTAAGCACCTCAATCAAGATGCTTTCGGCACAGCTTCGAACGGAGAAGAGCCAAATGACAACGCCTCGTCAGACAATAAATCTCCTACCCTGAAAGACGAAACTTTACCAAACTCAACTCAACATGACACTCCAGCCGAAACTCCAAGGCCCTCGAGACCATGGAAAAACCAAACGACCGCCGAATCAAGGCCCCGATGGAAAAAAGAGGATTTTTCAGAGTTCAAAACTGCTAAAAATGTGAGGAGAGAGACACGCACCTCGGTCGATTCCAGCGCATTCAAGGGTGTTGTTGATGAACGACCCAAAGGCCCTCCCCCCGGACAGCCGCAAGTCAGAGAGAACATGTGGAAAGCCCAAAAGGCTGCTCTTAAAGAAAAGTTCCCTCAGGGTTGGCGTCCTCGAAAGCGTCTCTCCCCCGATGCCCTGGCTGGTATCCGCGCCCTCAACGCCCAATTTCCCGAAGTCTACACAACCGCTGCCTTGGCGGACAAATTCAAAGTGTCCCCCGAGGCTATTCGTCGTATCTTGAGGAGCAAGTGGCAGCCCACGGTTGAACAGGAACAAGATCGACAAGAACGCTGGTTCCGTCGTGGCAAGAATGTCTGGGAGCAAAAGGCTGCGCTGGGTATCAAGCCGCCGCAGAAGTGGCGACAAGAGGGTATTACACGAGATCCCAGCTATCACGCTTGGAGGAAGGATGCAGTTCAGCGGAACCGTGATGCGGAGGAGCGGGATGACCGAGAGATTAGGGGTGTTTATACCCCTCGTTCTGGTCGAGGCAGATCCTAAAAAATGGCGAGTGTACAAGGAGCATGATTCCCAGCTTTTGCATATAGGCCGGCGCTGGTGTATTGTATCATAGTTGTAAATTCACCCTACTATATGATAATGTAACATTATAGACTTGCAACCCAAGCATCCATATTGATTGAAGGGTTATAGTAACGGCGCATATTGCTATCAATTCATCAAGAACAAGTCCATCAGTTATGCAAATAGTTATCACAAAACCTGAGCGTATAAGTGACGCATCTCGAAGACTTCTACCAAATTCGGCCCATCACATGTTGTTAGATTTTACCCTTGTCAATAGAGGCTCTTTTGTTTTCGGTGGGTTCATTACGGCAACGTGACAGGGGGGTTTTAGAACAAGGCGCTTAGAGACGCATATGGTTTCACTGCCACATGCTGCGACTCACAAGCTTGGTCTCCTCACTCTGGCCTTTTTCTTTCCAACACGACGTCAATCTCCTACATTCATTCAATTTCACAGAGGCGCAAAGTATAGAATTTGCGCGTGCACAGTTATATCATTCATCATGCCAGGTGCCGCACATTACCCGCGGCCTCCGCAACGCGACTCATGGTTTGCGCCGCTCTCCATCGACCTTATCCTCAAGGTCCTCAACACGACCCTGCTGCATCCCTTTGTCTGTTGGATCATCCCCTTATGTTTTCGCGCGCAGACGGTGAAGTGGGACGCCCCGCCCATGGTGGCCTCGATTGCCTGGGCTACCATCGTCACCCTCTTTTGGATGGCCAACGTGGTCAACCAGCGCATCGCTCATGGCATCCCCCGTGAGGTTGACCTGAGTGAGGAAGTCATTGTCATTACGGGCGGGGCGAGCGGTATGGGTCTGCTTGTTGCTGAGGTGTATGGTATGCGCGGTGCCACGGTGGCCGTCTTGGATGTGAATGATATGGAGAATACAGAGGCCAGGGGTGTTACATACTACAAGTGTGATGTCGGTGACAAGGCCCAGGTTGCCAAAGTTGCGTCTGAAATTGAGCAGGATGTAAGTTCCAGACTCATACTTGACTCGTGTCACTTCTGATTATGTCTTAGCTCGGCACTCCAACTGTGCTTATCAACAACGCTGCTATAGTCGTCGGCAAGACACTCTTGGATCTCTCTCTGGATGAAATCGACAAGAGTCTTGCAACTAATCTTCTCGGCCCCTTTTACTGTCTCAAGGCCTTCCTACCCGCCATCATCCGCGGAGGAAACGGCGGCACCATCGTCAACGTCTCTTCTGTCATTGGCACCCTTGGCGCCGCGCAACTGAGCGATTACGCAGCGGCAAAGGCAGGCCTCACGGCTCTTCACCGCTCCCTGACGGCCGAGCTGCGCGAAAGCCATCCAGAGATTCGCACCGTGCTGGTGACCCCTGGCCAGGTGAGCACGCCGCTGTTTTACGGGGTGCAAACGCCCAACTCGTTCGTTGCGCCGGTCGTGGAGCCTGTGGACGTGGCCAAGGAGATTGTGGCCGCTATCGACAGCGGCAGGGGTGCTTTTGTTGCCATGCCCTTGTATGCGAGGTGGGTTGACTGGTTCAACGTGCTGCCGGTAGGAGTGCAGACAATTGCGCGGTGGATAGCGGGTGTAGACCGTGGAATGAAGACGTTTATAGGGAGAGAGGGACAGAAGCTGGAGTGAACTTGACGCTGGCGCCAGGTATGATCTGCAATAGGTGAAGGGCAGAGAAGAAGCTGGATATATGGAACAGAGATGATAATGCGCAATTAGAGACACGAGTTTCCTCGAGCATTAATACTCAGCAAGTAGGTAGTTTGTGGTTCAAAGTAATGCTGACTATAGCTGTTTGAAGTACGCCAGGGATGATTTCTTTGTTTGATTTATAAGAGGGTAGCACTATCAATCTGTAGAGCTCCATTCTCTCCTTTCTAGAACAAAAGCTTAATTTGACGAGACTGAGGAACTTCTGGAAGCCCGCAGCCCTGTAACTTAAAGAAAATCAATCTGAGACGGGCGCTACGGGATGACGAAGCAGGCCGGAGACTAGAGGAAGAAGATCGTTGGAGGAAGTACAAGTATCCGCAACTATCGTTGGTCGGCACGAGCTGACATGTCGTTTCCGGCAGTTCCTGTCTATCAGATATAGGTATATAGTTGTTCTAGACTGACAAATAGATTAAGGAGATCACACCTTGTTCGGGGGAAGAGGTGGTGTTGCGAATCCCTGACCCCTGACTAATCTGAGTTTCCTAGCTTTGAGCTCAAGTGGACTTCAGAGCGGGCTTATAACGGACATGCTTGGGGGTAGGCCTGGTAGGGCAGTAGTGGTACTAAGTACTATGTAGTGAGAGTCAAGTGGTAGTGGTAGGGAGGTGGAAGAGGACATGTGCAGCTCTGCGGGCGCTTTTAAGCCTGCTGCACGGCCGTTGGTCACATGGTGTCGGGGCTGAGGATGGCTGAGGAAGTCAAGTTGGCCAAGCAGATCGACGAGATCCAGCTTTCAAGACATGTCCCGCGTGAAGCTGGACGTACGAGTTACCTATACGGGCATGGGCATGGAACATGGAATGTTGCAGTAGCTTAGCCAGGTGGTGGCAGCAGGGGAGTCAAGTCATATACCATGCAGCTGTCATTTTGCTGCAAAAGCCGAGCTCGCGAAGTTCCATGGAATGTCCCGAGAGTGTGGAAAGTTTACAAAAGCGTCAACTCTGATGAGCTTGAAAAGGCTGAAGAACCAACTAATGGCCCGCGAGGTGGAGAGATCTGGACCCTTGCTTTGGCGGGGGAGCCTAGAGAAGGAGGGGGGGGGGGAAAACGTCATGTCACTTGAGCCT